>JAHZMV010005892.1:0-26277 GCA_027743765.1 Coecobrya sp. COE2
AACAATTCCAAATGAATTGCCTTTGTTGTTTGGTGCAGCCGCCGTTTGCTCAATGACTCCCTTCTCTCAATAAAAAATGCCATTTAAAAATATAACGTAAGATATCCCCTTAATGACTCATATTGTTTGCTGGTTATTATTTATTTAAAACTTGAAATTAATTCTTCGGCTTTAACGTAAGGCTTGTACATTGTTGATGTTTGAAACAACAGTTAGGGTGAGAACTGTCACGGAATGCTAAAATTTAATCAGATGAGCGGTACATGTTGGAATCGTATTCATAAAATGTCTCAATCTTCTCGTTTAAAAGTGCTGACTGGTACTGCCAGTAGTTATATTTATGTTTTTGTCTCGTCTGCATCGTGATGTCGCATCATAATATTAATGGCTTAAGATTGTAATCGGTAAAAAGATGAGTCGCTACCACACATTTCCCAGTGGTTGTCTTCATGACAAAATTTCAGTAGCCTTTAACAGAATAATTGGTCAATATAAAGCGCCTTTAGTTGTTTCATTCCAGTCTAAGTCCGAATATACGTTGGTTCGCTACATTTTAATCATTTTCAAAAATAATAGAACGAGATAGCTTCCTATAGTTTCAATCAAAAATCCAAGAGAAGACCCAAAGCAAGCATGGATCCTGTAAAACTCAACCGACTTTCCTGGGTCGTACTGATTAGTTTAGTTGCAGGTGCCCTCGCAAAGTCCTCACAAATATCAGAGTCTGTTACTTTGGCCTTGAGAAGAGGTGATCATAAAAGTTAAAAATCACACTCTGACATGATCACTCGTAAAAACTAATCCATTCTAATATTGTATTTTGTAGGTCGTCACACCTATAGAAACATCACAGACCGTTGCATCAATATTAGGAATATTAATATTCCATCTGAACTTCAACTAAACACCGTAGCTGACAAGCAATCGGGGCTACAAAAGTATCATTTCTGGGGTTACCAAAATTACAACTGCGCAGATAAAAAACTTGTCGGGAACTAATCTTTGAAATAAGGAATTTTGGCCATTTTAAGTTAAATATGAGGAAGCATGTTTGCTCTTTTAAGCTTGGACGGAGTTCCTGGCCGGGAGTCACAACCAAAGTAAAATTTTCTTACAAAGGAAAGAAGGGCCGCAATTACGAAGTTGTAAATACAGGCGATGGTCCATGCTATGATTTATGTAATGCTGGGCAAAGGTATAAATATCCATTAAAAGTTGAAATTTTACAGAGAGACGGAAAAACTGAAAATAATTTTGTGAAGCTATTCTCTTCAAAAAATTGTGAGGACGGGTCCTTACTGCGAGATCAAGAGGGAACTTATGAAGTTGAAAGTGGTTCTAATTTGATCAATCTGACGGCGATGTATACTGCCAAAACAATTGTTAAATCTTTCCGTATAAATAAAGAGGAATAATGTTTGGTCAATTCTAAAGAAAAAGAGTTAAAAGTTATAATATTACTATTTCTAATTTGTGACGAAAATTTATTTCTAATACTTAACAGAGACTTTCAAAATAAATCCTGTTATCAATAAAATATGTAAATATCCTATAAGAAATTTATAGTTTAAAGCGAAATTGTTTTCTAAAGAAAACTGGTTCTTGTTGATACTGAATATCTGATGGTTTAAGAGTTGGCAAGCATATTTTAGTGGTTCAGATTTCACAGTTAAGTCACTTATTAAGTCACTTATTTTCACTGTATTTTGAGGTGATTAAATTCTGTTAATTTAATTTTGGGGAAAAAGATTTGAAATTGTTTTAATTTTGACAGTAATTTTAAATATTACTTATCTAATATTTGAATTTCTGAAAAAGTAGAAGTAGTAACGGTCACTAACAGCCGACGTTAACTGATTTGTTTTATAAAATCAATACCAAAAGTCCTGATGACCTAAGGAATATGTTTACCAAATTTGATGTCAATCAGTTGCTTAGTTTCTGAGGCATCGTGCACACAGACAGACAGGAGTGTAATCGTAGACTCCCTCATCAACCTTTAAGTGCTTCGGGAGTTACTAAATAATACATATATTCTTTTAGCTGTTTGCTTTAAACTTCGTATGAAGATTTGTTTATTTAGAATTTTGTACATTTATTACGACTAAATACCCTCTATTATCATTTCAATTCAGCAGTTACTTAAATTAAAATATACTTAAGCACAACAACAGTAAACTTGATCAATATGGATTGGTAAAAAGTCAATTCTGATAATATTAAACGATTTAGGTATTAATCTTATTTCAAATTGCCAAACCGTAAGTAATTTCATTCCGAGGACCGATTAACAGACTCATGTTGGCGGGGGTAGAATAAGTTAACAACTTTTCTGAGAGCCTGAAATCAGCGAATTCTCAATATACTGAGGTGGAATGTCGAACATCCAATTCAATCGTTACTCTAAAAATTAAAACTAGTTAACCACCAAATAGATTTATCGATCAATAGAAGTTAATTTAATGCCAACGTAATTTATGTTAAATTAAATATTTCAATTACAATTATATATTTGAAATTCTCCGACTGGAATTCCTGTCTTACGTATTTATTGAAATTAACTACTTGATAATTAGATAAACCAGTTTTTTATGTCTAAATAATTTATGGCCTAAAAGTAATAGTTCTGAAAGTATACATAATAAATACATTAAGTAGTTAGTGACAAATTAAACGAGAATTAAATTGACCGTGTGATCATAAATTTTCTTGATGAAATATGGTGTCGTATATTCGTCCAGTCGCTCAGATACGTTGTAAACCGATACTGGAATATAGAAGCTTGCTTATGAAAGTAACGTAATTTAAATTTAATTAAAGTTTATTGTGAAAAGTTATTTTAAATGATATTCCTGTTTATACTTGAAATCCCATCCTTTCCGCTAATTAAAAATGCAATAGGACGTATGATACATCAAAATGGCCATCTTTTTGTGCAGACATTTATGCCAAACGAAGGTCACTTTATTGATGACTTGCATTGATGCTTTTTTGTGCAGGTATGTCAAAGTGCGTTACGACCTTTTACGTCAAAGCAAAAATTTAAAAAGAGGCTTCATCTGGCAATCAGAAATTTGACATAAGATTTTATCTTACCGACACATTTTTGTTACAGGTCTTTTGCCCTCGAGGCCCTTTGCTCTCGGTAAACTTTGTCCCAAAGCCCGTTTGCGCACAATACCTTTTGCCCTCGAGTCCATTTGCCCAATAGGTCTTTTGTGCTTACCATCATTTTCCCACACAATATTTTTTTGGGATAACAAAGAGTATATTCTGCAATTCTGTTGGTAAAGTTTCTAAGTCTTGTCGTCTTGAGTGGCAAGCAATGATTTGGTTTTGGTTCAAAATGAATAAAACTTAAAACATTATTTATGAATGATTCTCACTGTGTTAGCAACAGTACAATATATTGGACTTGTCAAAATTATAAGTAAATAAACAATAATTTTTAATAATAATGTTAGGTAGATATTCATCTGAAATGCCAAGTATCTTTTGATAAAAAGTTTCCGTACCTAAAAACTTTGACATCGATAAAAATGAATATTTTTACATAACATTTGATACTCTTTTCGTTAAACCTTGAATTTCCTGTAAGTTATTCGTGTTATAATAATATATATAAGTGTCTGCTCCAATTTACTGTTCCATTGTATATTATCCGTGAAGGCGACTTATTATATTTATGGCGTATCAGGGAATTTTTAATTACAATATGAGGAAAGTTTGACAAAATACTCAAGATTGCATGTTCTTTTCATATTTCTCAGTAAAAAAGCTAGCTAGATTCACCGGTTTACCATTAGTTTGCGTTTTTCACTAATCACTAATCAGACACATACTATTCACAACTCAAATCGTAAAATTGTATTCCATTCGTTCGTTGGCTGTTATCACTTTGGTAACTTTTTGCCTTGTTCTTTTTGCCACCTGCATTGTAGGACAAGGAAGTGAAGGTAAATTGATAAAACCTAAGTTTTAATACTCAAGCAAAAAATTGTAGTCAGATTTTTCATTTCTGAATCATATCTTTTCAGTTTGCGAATGCCCTGGAGGAACCTGCTGGACTTGCTTGTCAACTCGCGCAGCAGCAACTGGCAAATGTGACGGTTGGTTTAATATTTTTCAACCATTATAATAAATTTTGTTAGTAATAAAAATATAATTTAAATTGGCTAAATTTCTGCTGGTTCAGAAAATGGATGGAATACGAAGTGGGCTGTCAGGAACTGGGATAATCAGTGATGCTACTGCTGGTACCTAAGATGTAGCCAACTGCATTAGTACTGTAAACTTTCCAGAAACTATAATATTCCACTTATAACTGTAATCTTTATGCAATAAACTATTAAATTCTATATTTGCAATAATACCAAAATTAATTCATGCTACTTCGCCATCACAGAGGTATGAACACCATGCCCATTTCCTGAACAAAAAACTTTGACATTTGGCAAAACATATTATTTGTATCTACATATGATCGTAACGTACTAATTAATATGTATGAACATCGCTGAGATTCCACTAATAACAAGGTTAGAAACCCATTGGTCAACAGAAATCAGTAAAGTAGCTAAATCTCACATAGCTCAATTCTGACACCATATTTAAAATTTCAGTTATCAGTTGGAAATGAAGTGCCCAGAGCGATGAAGTTACTTGCGAATGGATCACTGAAATTTTTCTCACTTTGGATTCGATATACGGAAAAGTCAACCTGTGAATATTTTATTATCTTGATTTTTACACAAATTTTTCTATCCAAATTATTTACAGGCACAATGTTTGTGGATCTGTAGAATTTTTATTAAAATGTTAATGATCCATTATACTGCATCGGTACTAGTCCTCTATAAATTCATTCAAATGTTGAACGGTAATCTGCAGAAAAATTTGTCATAAAATACATGAATAATTTCCCAGCAATTCAATCCATATTGTCATGTAATTATCTCTTAAAAAACCTACCACAACCGATTTCATATTCTGCACATGGCTCACATATTCTTCCAAGGTGCGCAAAGGTCTATTAGAAACCGAGTAAGGAAACCTATCGAATGGATAACCCATTGGTCTCCTGTCTGGATATTTCCGAAATGGAATTCCACAGTGGAGATATGGTGATTTGCATGGCTCCCTAATGAGCTGTTCCTCATAAGTTTCTTCAACCCGATCTTGGCTATAATCCGTGATCATGGCAAAAAGATCAAACTGCATACCTTGAGTCGTTCCCTTGGGAATATACAGGTGATCCGGCCATCCACAACCACAGGAGTCTGCTTCTCCTCCGTTATTAGGGTCCTTTAGTCTATCTTCCAGACTTCTTGTCCAGGGTTTGGTAGCTGACGAATCCGCTGAGTTCCTGGTTATCACATTTCTTCCACGTTGTACTAAATATACCATTTTATATAACTCAATTTGAAAATATGACAAACAATTAACATTTTATATATTATGCTTATACATCGAACAATAAAGGCGTCCAGCTGAAACATTAGTTTTCTAGTTTCCAGCATTGTGAGTCTTCTTCCACTCAGATGAAAGCGCGGGGCCATGAAAATTCTTAGCGTACCTTGCCGCTGTTCATTTTGCGGACAAGTTAACAGATCCACAGTAATTCTGAATTGAAATTGTTCATGATTTAAATGCTGGTGGCAAATATCTGCGTTTACATCCCCATTATGAATAGAGCCGTCGATTCCCTGTTCCAATGGAAATCTTTTGGTGGACCAAAATGTTTTTAGGGAATTTGTTGGCCCAACTGCATTTAATATTTCTAAACTATTTATTTTCGCTTCGTGCCATCTTAGTGGCCAGTCTCCACCATCAAGTCTGTATGGATCCAGAGTCCTTTTGTATCTATCAAACATGTCTTCCACCCATGTGTGATGTTTGTAAAAGGATGGATCACGAATAGACAAAGATGGATCCGCCATCACGCCAGGAGTAAGGCCACATCTGTAGTCGGGGTCTGTTGAGAGCGATATGACTAAATGTCCAGTAGCATGAAGTCCATTTTTATAATATCTATCAGGGTTTATGGACCGGTTTGACGAGTCAAACGTGCTTGCAATATGGTCAATTCCTTTGTCATCACGAATGGATAATGGGATTTCATAGTGAGTACCAGCAATGGTCGCATTGGCCACAAGAAATCCTTGGTCAATCCCGGAAATGAATTGTTGATAAATACCTGAGAATTTGTCTATAGTCATTTCTAGATGAAAATCGGGATCTGAGCCATGTCTTATGTTCTGTAATTTAAATATTCTATATCAGATAAATGGCGAAGATGGAAGTATGTACATATTTACATATACTCTATTTGTACATACGCTTAACGGTGTGTTTGCTTTGCGAGGTGTCCAAAATTTTCCTGACTGTTTATCGACAATATCACCGTCATATCCAGGACCAATATTTCCACCCAATTGAAAATTGAGTGGTGTCTCTGGTCCAAGACCATTTGATAGTCTTTCTGCGTTATAACTAAATAGTTAACAGGAATTAGTTTTGTTTATTTTCGCGAATATTGATTAATCTGTATATCCTTCTTACCGTGCAAGTACTTGACGATGCATAAAATAAAACATTTCGCCGCGTCTGTCGACATGGCGACCTGCTTGGAACGGGAAGTATTGATGCCAGTTCCAGTGATGTTCGTTTAGCATGATATCTTCTCTAAAATACCACAGTCTGTTTTCGGCTTCTGTGGATCCAGTAGTCCCATTATATATTATACATCGCGGTGTTGGTCTAGAATTAGTAGTAGGTGCCGCAGATATTTCCACAATATCTTCCGATTCACCTTCCGATTGTGGAAGCAATGTGATTCTGCTAAACATCTCCCCAGTTGCAGTAACACATTGATTCGTTGTTGGAGCCCCCATGTGACTCCTGGTTCCTATTGTCGCCTCGTCTAAAACGGACGCGGTAATGAAACGGTCAGGTGTAGCGTCGACCACAGAAGCTATCTGATATCCGGTGAAATCTGACCTTGCAAGCAGAGTTTGATGTAAAGCGTAGAACCAAAGCTTCTTATTTACCTCCTTTCTACGGAGTACATTTCTCGCCACTGAAAGCAATGCTGTTGGGGTCCTCCGCTCTGAATTGTAATAAAATGCAATGACAATTTTTTCAATTTAGGAAATTGAATATGTGAACTATCAATGAGTTACTTACTCATGAACTCTTCATATAACATCATTGATGCCTTCAAGTGTCTTGGGGCGAGCGAATAGAAAAACTCGTTGACGGGAACGAGAGCGTTTATTTCGTCAATAATTGCTTCATCAATCAACCGAGTAGCGTTAGAAGCCAATTTTGTCGCATCCCGAAATAATCGTAGAAACTGTCGTTTTGTTACAGTATTTGCATCTAAATGAATTTAAATACGTAACGTTTTAGAAAAAATAATGTAGCAATTAGTTAATGGAAATGAAGTGGTAGTCTTACGTGGATTTGGTACTGCTCGTGCTGCTGCATGATACGAAAACTCCGGCGGCGGATTAGGCAAGACTGCACAGGAAGGCCTAAAATAATAACAAAACTTAGTTTTCCATTTTTCTACAATTTGCATATATTGTTTTCGTTTATATTGGATGTCAGGATATTACGGTGGTTGATATTGGCCCACAACTTGTCCAACCAATAATAGCATCAACTGTAAAACTAATTGTCTGAAATAACGAAAAAATATTGTATTAGTTAATATATAAATGCATTTTATTAAAAAACAAATTTTCTTACCTTGACATTGCGTCTTCGGTTGAGTTAAAACAGTTAAATATGTTCTGAATTTGCTATGATGTTTGAGACAACCTGCTCTTCACTATCATCACGCTAAACAAGAAATGATGTAGGAAAGTACCCAAACGGGAAGTATTTATTGGAGTGGAAATCATGCATAAATTTGTTGTAGAGATTAAATAACGTTTGGACAAAGAGGGAGAAGTCGAAAGTAAACACTTATAAATTCTGTTCCCTGGTATCGTGCGTCATAGTTAGTGCATATGTAATTTAGATTGTCGAACAAAACCTGGGCCGTGAAAGCGTATTTTGATGGTATGTCCTTCGGATTTAAATATTTTAGCCAGATAATCAGAGGAGAGTATCGTTGAAATTCAGTGAAATATCCATTACAAAGGGCGGTATTTTTGGAATTTATTAATATATTTGTTTGGACTTCCTGGTAGAGTAAACGTTCATCCGAATACGCATGGGGTTATGCAAGTTTACTGGCAGGAAGCCAACATCAAAGTTAAATAGCGGTTATTATTTTGAGAAGAGGATTTTTTAGTTGGAAATGTTCGACTCGTAACAAGAAAGCTTATAGTAATGATAAATTATACTGAAAACCAGATACGATTTTTTTGATTGGACAGTTTTTGGCATTGTATATTTGATTGACGTGTGTGCTGCAAGCTAAAAACTGCATCATGTAGGTACACGTGCTCGTGAACTTCACATCCTGTTCAACTGACAAAGCAAATGCGATGTTTTATTCATTGGAAACACCAAATACTACAATGTGTGTACTGTGTATATTACGCGGTGATACAAAATCGCATTTAAGGATTAGAAAACTAATATTTACTCAGGTTACCAACGGTTTCACATAATTAGCTCATCATTCCACGTAATATACATAACCATAATAATATTCTGGTGGCTGTTTGTATTACTTATGAAGTACTACAATGAGCCTGTGAAGTTTTCTATGAGTTATCAAATCGGGATTATTAATCCAACAGATATTAACGCATTAATTAATCACCGAACAAAACACAATTACCAGGAAACACACCATGACTACGTAAACTAGTAACACAAAGCGGAATATTTTCAGTGAAAATGTTAATCATTCTACCTAGAGTTAGAGTGACGATGATCTGGTTGCTTTTTTGGCCAATGTTTGATAGAACAAAATATTAATTGAAAGTTAAGATATAAAATAATAATAAAGAAATTGAAATTCAAAATTACGATATAATTTATCATTGGCACGTTATTTGATTTCTGTGATGCTCCACATACATCATAACGGCTTTCGAAATGATTTCAATCAATTTCATTTAAAAAAGCTATTACTTTCATTGATATCGTTGGATAATAATAATTACCAGCATTGGATGGCAGCTATTTCGAGTAGTTTTAAGTAATTAAAATACATTTTCTGTCAATTTTTCGTAGGTTAAGGCTCTTGTGTAACTTACACGTAGCATACACGCACAAACAGGAATAGCTACAAGACTAGCTAGCATGCGTTGCAGTGCAAAAATTGTGGCGTGGCTGCGTAAGTTGAACACAAATGCTTTGAACGGTGATAGAAATTTTTACTAAATATTAATTCCAAAAAATATGCACAGGGGGAATTCAATGCATTAACGTAAAAATTCAAATTATGGAAGTAAACATGATCCTAAAAAAGGCAGTGGATTTTTCAGCATTAACAGATTCATAGGAAGCCTGGCACATGCAATCGTTATACCGTTCCACTGGCGTTATGGACATCAAACTTTGAGAAATCAGAAGATTAACTTAATGGGATTGATATGACATATCTTCTCTAATATGGGTAATATGAGATTTTTAATTTTGGAAATAAATTTTACCAAATCTTAACAGTGTTTGTGCCAACCATTACCTTTTTAATGGCTAAAAATATTTATTTTATTGGTGTTCTGAAAGTCAAATATAACCTTTTTCTACTGCAATTACTTACGCGCATACAAAAACTTTTTTTTCTTTTTTTTAAATCTTGGTCACTGTTGTTGATAGAAATTGGAAGTGGAACGGATGGTATTTTACTACAAAGTCTTGCCATAGTAAACGTAAAACTTTGAATAGACGAATAAAAATTTCTTCGCTCAGGAATCCAAAGGATTTGACAGCAGGGTGTCTCGATATTACAATGTAATAAATGAAATGATAAATATCCGAATTATCATTCGTAAACAGGAACAGGATTCCATGATGCTTACTGACTTGTTTGGATATTCCTGTTCGGGACTTAAAAGTGATTTAAGTACTAACTATTAATGGAGCCCATTGGTGTATAATACATGCTACAAAAATTAATTTCTTTGGTATATTTAAAGAACATTAAAGATAGATTGCATAATAAATATTCGCTGAATTATTTTTAATCTTATAAAAAACTTGACACATAATATGAGTTCCTCACATAAATTAACTTGGAAATTTATTTTTATACATTCTATAATGTTTGCTAATTTGAGCTTAGAATAAGTTACTCAACCTATAGGAGAAGGAGTGACTTAGGAAACAGTGAATGATTGAATGGGTTACATTACAGTGATAACTTGTATATGCCAGCATAGTTTTATGGTTGTTTATCTTATCATTTTACCTTATCTATGTGAACAGATGAGGAATGCACCAGGAATACATACAAAAATTAACTAGGTGATTTTCTCTGATTGCGGTAATCCATTTACTGGGTAAAATGAATTATGCACTTCCAACAAGCACTTAGAATACAACAATTTTTAACCCGCAAAACCATTATTATATACCCAAAATAAAATTGACCGTGCAATGTCAGGATGCATACGAAAAGTGATACAAGTAATTGTTAATATAAACAGATGATAACCTGAGAGAAGTTTTTTGACTCATGATTTTGGGCTTGAATGATGTATTAGTATAAATTGGGTTTGTTGGAGGTTTGTACCTATTAGTATTTACTTAAACCATGAAACCTAGATTAAGGATTTGTCAAAACTGAGAAAGATTTTTTGCTTTCAAATAAAAGTGAGCATGAGAAAAGTTATAGAATACTAAAATTTAATCAGATGAGCAATTAGTTTCCAATTTCCTGAACAATGAGCCAACTTATAGGCCCTACAGTAATTATTTTTCAATTTCATTCTCTACTTCACAATGAACATGTCTTCTTTATAACCTGTTAAAGAGTATAATCGGTGAAAAGATGAGTAGATATAAAGCATTTCCCAGTAGTTGTTTTCATGCCAATATTTCTGTAAGCTCTAATGGAAGACTTGGTGAGCATAAAAGGCAGCACTACGAACCGATTTAATGGCAGTCCTGTTGTACGTTTTCTTGCTGGTGTATTAACCACTAGAGAAAATTGTTTAAAAGCTTATCCACCATCAAATATCAATAAACAAATTCCGGGGCAAGCTCAGTCACCATGGACATTTTAACAGCCATCCAACTTTCTTGGATAGTTTTTGCAAGTATTTTTGTAGGTTCAATCGCAAGTACATCAACAAATTCAGAACATGTCACTGTTACTTTTAAAACAGGTAATCGCTGAATTTAAGCTTCACATTCTGAAATAATCATTCTGCATACATTAATGACTCTGCCTTCTTAAATTGTATATCGTAGGCCGCAATACTCAAAGGAACATTACAGACCGATGCATCAATATTAAGAGCAGTGATACTCCATCTCAACTTCAACTGAGCACAGTAGCCGGCAAGGAATCGACGCAACAAAAGTATCATTTCTGGGGTTACCGGAGTTACAACTGCGCCGACGATAACCTTGCCGGGGAACTAAGTCATCAAGCAGGAAATTTTCACCTTCATCTGGTGTTAAACATGAGAAGCCCCATTTGCTCTTTTCAACTCGGGCGGAGCTTCTGGCCAGGATTTACAACCAAAGTTAGATTTTCCTACAAAGGAAAGAGGGGCCGCAATTACGAAGTTGTAAATAGAGGCGTAGGTCGATGCTATGACTTATGTAACGCTGGGCAAAGGTATAAATATCCATTAAAAGTTCAAATTTTACAGAAAAATGAACAAGTTGAAAATAATTTTGTGAAGCTATTCTCTGCAAAAAACTGTGAGGATGGATCATTACTGCGTGATCATTCTGGATCTTATAAAATCCAAAGTGGTACTGATCTGGTTAACCTAACGGCTATATATACTGCCGAAACAATTGTTAAGTCTTTTCGAATAAAACAAGTGGAATCAGTCCCTTCAGAGTAAAATTATTGTTAAAAGGCTGGGTTTGACATTACTAAGGGGTGTCCTAAAAATTCTGATTGTTTTAAAGCAGGATAAACTGTATTAGCTGTATTAGTATTTCGCAACATCATTTAATATTATTTATTTAAGAAAACATTTACTTATTTATATGATTTTAAGGATACCAAGTTGGAAGTTGTCAGGTTGTGACATTACTAGTTCCAATTTGTTAAAATAATAATAATTTATCTTTCAAGTATTGAATTTAATATGTTAAATAGATTATCAGATAAAAGGGAATATTTGAAAATATATTCACAGTTTAAAATGAAATTGCTTTAAGGATAAATGGTCGTTGATAATAAACGGTGTGTGGTGCCAGGAATTAAACCTGAACTGGCTTATGTAGAGCGGACATGAATATATTTTTGTGGCTAACACTTCAGAGTTATTTTCATTGCGCTTTGATGGAATTAAAATAATCTATCAATTAAAATTGGGATAAACATGGGAAACCAATCAATTAAACTGGAAAAAGCGCATCAATATTTTCGATATTTACATTTGTAAAGGTTAGTAAGGTAATTGCGATTTTAAACATTAAACAAATGTGGTTTAAATATTAATGCATTTACGTCATTTAGCATATTATGTTCCATAAAGTAGTTTTTGTCAGCCTTTCACTATTGTTAGTGCTAATGAAATAATTACATCATACTACTATAATTTATAGTCCATAAATAATAATTCTAACTTTTTATAACAATAATACTGATCTTAAGTTAAATTTTTTTTAAACTTCATTGATTTCAGACGCATTTCTATGTTAATATTCGACTTTGGTGTCAACTCCAACTACTGTAAATATCATACAGTTACATTAATCAAGGATCAATTATGCAAGCAAGCAGGTGACCTAGACATATTGGTACAATAGAAACTGGTAGTAGTAATTTAACACGATTTCATGGACAGTAACTAAGAACTTATAATTAGAAGAAACTGTAGCTTTTAATAATACTTACGTATGCAATTGTCCTTGAGAGATTAATATTTTACACACTGATTTTCAGTGTATTTACTTATTAGGCGCATGCGCAATTCTATACCCATTTTAAACTTATTAAATGCCTTCTGTATATTTAATTTACGATTAACTAATTAATTGTCTTATATTTTCCTAACATACTTTGTAACACACTACTTGCGCCTAAACTATTATATTTTGATGTGTGTTTCACATTTTTATTTGCTAATAAGGAGAATCTGCACTGTTAAATGGTTAGCAAAATCGATGCATTTCAATGGGGTCAATTGATCCACAAAATTCAATGATCCAAATCGAACTTTTAGATGGGCAAAGCCTTCACAAAATTTTCTTAGCATTATTGCCTCCTTCTTATTGGAACTGTATTTTGTGAAATGGTGACGTTTTATTTGCACCAAATTACGTTGGGACTGCTCATACACTTGTGACATACCTCCTATCAACACAACTAGAATTAACATGGCATCGCAGCATACCACTAGAAATAGACCAATTTGGACAACCTGATCTTGCGTCGCTGGGATCTTTGTAAGAGCTGTCATAGAGAACGACTGTACTAAAATTGAAGTTACTAGAACTGTAATCAGCACAGATTTTAAAATTTCGTTCATTAGGATAGACAATATTTGTAGGGTCCGGTACTGATGGAACATTTGCTGAATTGATACGTCTCCGCTGATGTATTCCTCTAGAAACCTTGACATTAAAAATCATTCTGGATAAAAATGGGGAATCATATAAATGAACTACATACAAAATTAATTGTAATTACATCTCTGAGTACTCCCGAAAAGTAATGGTGCAAAGTATCATAACCAAAGAGATGAGAATGCCTGCAACGTTAGCCCCAACCGACCACATCCAGTGATTTAAAATAAACAGGCCAAGCTTGAAGATGAACTTAGGAGCTGTGGACAAAAGAATACTTTGAACGTCCTCCCCAAGTATTTCAATCCATTTGGTTGAGCATTCGGGCAGTATCCAATGTCCCAGTATGCCAGGTTTGCATGGTTGTGTCCAGTGTAGACCATAAATATAAACAATCGGTGCTAACCACATTCCGTAGAATATTAAATGCGCAAGGACTGTGTTGATCAAGTCTAGAAAACTACTGCGAGAATGAACTTGAGCGCGGAAGTTAGATATGCATTTCGGGAAATCTAAGATCCCGTTGACATATATGCTTATCAACTGTGTGTTTTGCAGGCACGTGGAAATAAAGCAATGTGAAACTAAGTTGCAGATTACCCCAAACTCAAAGACTAACGTATCCAGGGCATTCCTTTCAATCAAGCTTGCGTTCTTGATTTTGCAGATCCCTCCGAAAATCATTATGAAAATCAAGATAAGATGAATACTGCATTTTCGTTTCAATTTTGCTTTCCTTTCGGTTATATTATCATATATGTTTAGACGACTGGATGCCGGACTCCAATGAACAAGAAATGTTGCTGAATAACAAATATTTTTAATGAATTTTATGTGCGTCATTAGCATAGTTTCAAAAGTCCTATGCGACGTGTCAATAATATTCAGACTTGATTTCTTGAAGTTTAGCTTGAAATCACACAGACTACCCACAATAGCTAGTCCTTTTGCCAACTGAAATTAGTACTTTGCGCTAATAATTTGATTTAGTGAAATTTAATTACTACCTACATATAAGTAGAGGTTTTCTAAGAAGAATCAAACATCTTTTGGGTTTTCCAAGCATTTGTCTACCAGTTATAACTCCAGGGTTAACACGTAAATTTGTATCATGAAATGAAATTGATTGCAAGCAATTTTCTGGTTATACATTAATACCATGGCATCATGTTGTTTTGTTCCATTGCTTGTATTATTCTGTCCAAGTGATGTTATAAAGTTATAACAGGGCAAATGTGGAGTTGAGAGCAATACGCAATAATAATGCATGATCAGTCGCAATAACTGAGTCAAAATTAATTTTGAGATGAGTATACACGTGCTGTAGGGAAAGTAATTAATTTCAATAAGACTGGATCTATAACTACATGTCCTGAACACCAATAAATTGATTTTGATATTGGAAGACTACCTGCTGTGTGCTTGAAATGAATCACTTCAATTCATTATAACCAATTTGAGACAAAAAATAAACCAAAAAATATCCATGCAAATCAAAGAATGAATAAACATATATTCCATGCTCTATTTATATGTTTTATGCATTGTACACCCCATACATACATTTTGTACATCGGTAGCTTTCAATGTTTCATACATTCAATGTTCTAACGCGGCAGCATAATATAATGTCGCGTAATAAATTATGAGGACAATTATGGGCATATTGATCAATGACGTTACTTGTTTGGTTTTGTATGCGATCCTGCTTTACTAAGAAAATGCTTACCTATATCATAACAGCTGAGGATAATATGTCCATGTATTGTGATCATGCCCTGCAGCACGAATTTTTAAAATTGTTCTCTTATGGATTAACATTCGGTTCGCATATTTATAAATGCAATATTATCCACCGTGTGATTTGAAAATTTTGCTTGTAACTCAATCATTTTTTAAATGTATCGCCTTGAAATTTTGACCTTCAACAGTGAAGTTCATTTAACTGTATTGTCTACATATTACACCACACACTTTCCAATATTGTAACAATTCAAGGTCATTGGCTACAGACTTTCGAAAATTATAATGTATTTATTGCTATTGTTCCATGTTTTGAATGCAGAACGACGAATAAAATGTAAACAGATTTATTCTATTGTTTCAACATGAAGCAACATTATTTTGTATCCTACTCAAACTATTTAAGCCCATATATGCTGAATAAAACTTCTACCCAAATAAATTTGACAGACTTAATAGTTTGTTAATAGTGTAGAAGACTTTGAAACTCTGATTAGTGGAATTAAAAAATATTGTCCATTTCCAGTAAAAATTATGAGCCTTCATTTAAGTTTACAAACGCTGACGTTACTCTCCATTTCGCAAATGGTTTTACCTTCATGTGTCTCCCCTATTGTCTCAATATGGGAGGCTTTTTGCAACGAAGAAAAACTGTACACGCCCTACGTTCGGGTATTCCAGAAAGGAAGGCAGGGTGCATTGCTAAGAGACCGCGGACCTGGATTTATTGATCTGGAAGGGCTTACAGATATCTACGTCTGTACAAACGGACTGTAAGTATTCAATGAATGTATAAAATTGAGCTATGAGAATGTATATTAATTTCATTTTTGATTCAGTGTCATGATGTATTACGCCAAGACCACGGCAATGGGAGAGGTGTTCGAGAACGGTGAGCTGCACTGGGAAGCACATCATTGCGAGTTGTATAACCCGAGTGTGAACAATGGAATGAAGGGTGATTATCCTAGAAAATGCGTAAGTTGAATTTTAATTGCACATTAAATTGTAATTATATATATTGCTGTAATAGGATATTTCTCATGTACAGCTACTTTCTATCCTTTTAATTGGACATCCCCACGATTATCGACTACCGGCGCTGCAAATGTTCATGGCACCACTCTACGATAGAAAATATGGCAAATATGTAAACGCAACCTCACTAATTATGGTTGGAAGTGATGGTGAATGTTTAATTGAAAAGGGATCTGAACGTGCTCGACTTCGCGTTAGGTTGGCAAGATCAAAGGCAGAAGACGAGGCAATTGATACTGTTAATAAAGCAGCTACAACAGCTGAAGCCGTGCAAAAATATCCTCCGATGTTTTGCAAATTGGATGTCCAAAGAAAATTGGGGCAACCGGAAAAGGGACTAATTACGTTGGCACGACCACATAAAACAGTTAAAGCTTTGAGAAAAAACCCATCATATTTTTTGGACACAGATTTCGTTAAAGCAAACCCTAGGAAAGAGACCGGGTCAAATATCGCGCCAAGGTTTAAAGCCAGTGAAACGGGAAATTATACAGGAGATGAAGACAAAATATTTGCTGAAGTTGCGGACCAAGTATATGCTGCACTTTTAGATGATAGGTCAATGCATTTTGTCGGATGCCTTAGATATCCACTGTTTAGTGACGATCAAGCACAAATCATTTTCACCAAAGCTGCTGAGTATGAAAATTTAAATGAAGACAACGAAACGGCGCCATTTACTCCTAAAGATTCTGGAAATGTGACAATATTCTGGGAAGAAATTCCAACTAGTCTTCCCTGGGGTAAACAAGATGCAACAGGAGAAAAACGCTATGTCCTTTACGATATGGCGTCAGCAGTCGAGGAGAAGTTGACGCTCGATTATAACAAAACTTTAGAGGCCGTTAAAACCGCAGAGGATGCACTACAACAGAAAGTTGAGGATGCTGCTAAGGAGACGGAGCCGGATAAAAAGAAAACGATAACCGATGAAATAAAAGACAAACTTGAGCCGGATGTTAAAAAGGCCAAGTGTAAATTAAGTTTCTGGCCGTACATGGCGGCTTACAATGAATTATACGCGTAGGTTTATTTAAATACAATGCTATTAATTTGAAAGTTTTTTTTTCAAAATTTACAAATATACTTTTATATTGTTTTAGGCATGTGAAGGTTTTACTAAATGAAATGAAAAATGTCTGGAAAGATCTAAAGACCGAGTTATTTAAAGAGGAGAATACACTAGGCGTCGCCTCAATAAATCCAAGAGGTAAACCAATGACTGAAACTGTGGCTCTCAAGCCGGATGAGTTAGCTAAATACAGAATGGATATAATGCAAGAAATGTCGCAAATAAAATTTAACCGGCGGTATGAACCCTACAATCGAGAGCTCGTAGCAGAATACGATGCTCTGTTGGGAAATTACACAGAGTTTACAGCAGTACTGCAACAAACTAGTCAGAAAAATGGTCCCCTGATTTCCAATGCGGAAACTCTTACATCAAGATACAAGGTTTACAAAAGTTTGACCATGAAAGCGTATGACGATATGATGAATGCAGTAAAGCACATGGAAAGAACAAAAGGCCCAGCACCAGCATATCATGGTGATCCTTTTGACAATGCATTTGTGGATACAATGATAGAAATTGCAGACGCTACGAAAGATAAGGATATGACTCCGTTTACTGATGCAGATAAGGAATATAATGATGCTAAAGCTTGCTATAAACTTCCTGCAATTAAAGGTAAATATCCTCAACTTTAAATCATTGGTAAGCTCTATTAATTTAATGAATATATATAATTAGTTTACTTTCTTCATTAATTAGAAACGTGTAACAATATCAAACCAAGCGCGAAGAGAGCCAGCAAAATGTTGCAAAACCGACACGGAAAGGGTGTGGACTGGGCCGCTGATGATTTGTGGCGACAAAAGATTCTAAATTTGATTGAGGATATATTCAAAAAGGTGTGCCCTTACATTACCGCCGACTTTCCAATTTCCATCAATCGCATTGTCAAAGGTTATCTGATGGGTACGTTGTTTAAAATATTTGGTATTTGTAACGGCTATGTCCAGTTTTACAAGCTTATTTTAAATTTCACAGGGAGCCCTGCTGGAACTGGTTTGTTTAGCCCCATAAATGGAAGTATGCTGGAGACACATGACCATAAATACCAAGAATTGGTGTATAATTCGACATACATGAAAATCGCTCCAGATAACGAAACGGTTAACACATCTGCATGGATACCGCCCCCAAAGCTAAACCCGAAAAATTCCTTTTGGGATCATATTTTGGAAGCTCTTGAACATTGTGATGAAAACGCAGTTCCAATGCAATTTTGGCACAATGAGGTACACCATCTTATTTTAAAACTCAAAACTACAAAAGTTCAATATAATCTGGACATTTTTATTGCAGCAAGGTGAAAGACCAGCGTTTATTACCTACCGCAAATATTTCCCGAACAACGGCAGCGAAATTCACTACGATGTGGAGGAGCTTTTGATGCAAGAAAAGGCCGATCAGGAATATTCCTTTAACTGGGCAGTAGAAATGAACTGGAGGATATTTGCAACGGTGTTAGGAGCTTGCATGCCGAAATACGAGAATAAAATACCACTCATTTCAGCGCGATTTTATGCCCTATACTCACAAGACTTCCTCTCACCGCTTCGACAAATTTGGTAATATAATATTAAGAGTTTTGATAGACATTTTGAAGGTCGTTGAAAACATTATAATTTATTTTTATGGTTGGGATTAGGATGAGTAATCGCGACAATCCTATACTTCAAGTGATTCTTGGGAATTTTTACGCCACCGGTAACGGGGACCGTTGGGCAAGATATTGCATGGAAGCTTCATTCGTGGAGAGTGGAGATAGATCGTACAGACCACCAAGGTATTTGTATGTGAACACCTTTACGGAAATGAACTACTTCACCACAGGACCACTTGCTGGATCCTGTGGAATGTTGGGAATGGTTGGAAATACTTGAAATCATTGAAGCTGTGTACTCATTTTGATTATAATGCATAAGCAAAGAGTGCAATAGGAGGCAAACTTTTACAGTGATTACTAAGATATATTTATATTAATTCTAGCCACATAAAATGCAAATAATATTTGAAAATATCTTTATTATTGTTTAATGTTAAACACGATTAAAAATACAACATGAAAAAACATTACTGGCAAGTTATAACGTATTGGTTTTTATAATCCATGGGAATCTAATAGTTTCATCAACTTCACTTTCAAACTCTTTTAACGCTACACACCTCAAACTGTTATTATTATTCCAATTTTACACATTCATACAATTTTCAAATGTATAAATACCTGTGTACATAGGTATGCATATTAAGTTGTTATGATAAGTTTGCTTCCATTGCACATGTATATGTACATGATAAAATTAATCTGACATGTAGTACAACGTTTAATCTCATTAGGTACGCACATACATAGAAGAAACAGGAATATGTTTACGGAAGTTATCAATTATTTTCTGCGCTCGGTAGTGGTCATAAAGGTAAATATATGTGTTCAAGTTTATAGGCTGTAGGTTTATGTACATTGCGTGAATATTAGAACTTTATATACCGCTCGATACTAGCAGCCAGTTTGAACTCATTATCAGTTTCAATAATTACATTTAGGCTTGAAAATTTGTTGCTAAATATTTCTATTACTCTTTGGTTCACATAAATTTCATTGAAAAATGAAAAGTAGAAGCACGCTTTGAATTGCATTATCCATTATTTTATTCATAAATGCATATTACATTTGTGCTTACTTAAATATTATGTTATTTGACACACTTAACAATCAAGTTAATTTGAAACCCAAACGCAACAAATTGTGTTTTATCAACGTATTATGTAAAATGCAAGTTACTGGGTATGTATGAATAGTGCTCTTTTGAGCCGCAGAAGGCTCATTGACTTTTTTGTTACAATTGTTTGTCAACTTCATTATATAATACAAGCGTTTTGTGCGAAGATTAGATAAATTGAAAATGGCCAATTTGTTATTAAATATTCAAAGAACACCAAAAATTGAATTTCCTCAGGAAAGTTCCTGTTATGTGGTCCACTTATTGGTAAATTTTCCAAAAACTTAAATAGGTAAAATAATAATTACAGTTTGTGATTGTTTTTACAAGCTCACAAGCCACTTTCTCTGCATAATATTGAAAAATCTTACAAACAATAAATACTGACGGTGTATCTTGTTGAACTTTACATGTGTCGACATATTAATATTCAATTTAGAATATAATTAATGTTTGGGTAGATTTTGGAGCCTGTCGGGCCTCATTGTTTATTTAAATATCGGGCATTAACAGATTTTCTTACAGTTCTTGGGATTCACTATTTTAATAGCTTATATAATATTATAGTGTTGTATAAAATGAAATAATTTTTCTATATCATTCCATATAAAAAAGTTTCCTGAAGTCAAATACTGATACTACACTTGTATTTTGTATCCATTTTCGACATATGCATAACCCGTAATTCAGTAGCAAATCCACCACGAATGTAACGATTTTATTTAAGTAGAATCTGCATCATTTTGAGAGATAATATACATACTGGAATTGGAAATAATTATTGGACCCAATTTTATCTTAATTTGAATACCAAATTAATCGGTCTTTCCGGTTTTAGTGTGAGGTCGAACAGAAAATTAAGATCACTCAGTCTATCTGTAGTACTTATATCAAAGTGTCTTAACGTATACGCTGCAAGAACTTTCAACTCCAGAATAGCAATTTTCGATCCTAGGCAATTTCGAGTACCCATTGAAAATGGAATGAAACTGTGTGAATGTCGCTGTTTCACATTTTCCGGAAGAAATCTATCCGGATCAAATTTCTCAGGATTTGGATAAAATTCCGGTCTTCTGTGTAGACTCCATGGTGGTATCAAAATATTTTGTCCAGCCTCAATAATGCAGTCATCTGATATTTGCAGTGGTGTGTCCAACCTTCTGCCAAAAAATGGAATAGGTGGGGTTAATCTTAATGTTTCTAGAATGCATCGTTCCAAATATTGTAACTCGGACAAGGATTCCATTGTAAAGCCATTCACTTCAAACCCTATATCACTTTCCAATAACTCGTCAATTTCAGTTTGGCACTTTTGCAAATGCTCAGGATTTGAGGCTAAGTGTAATAGCATAAAGTCCAGAGCCTTTCCAATTGAATCGCGACCCTGAATCATTAAAAAACCTTTTAATTAACTTAAACTCCAACCGAAATTTAACTTAACAAGTGAACGTATAATCTGAACTTACCGCAACTAAAATAGTAGAGATCTCATGAGAAATTTCTTCTGTCGTCTGCTCTTTTGACTGCATATGTTCAATTAAATTCTGAAATGGCTTAACGCCAAGTGATTCATCATCGCAGTTGTTAGCGGATGGCAAGTTTGTAATTTTATTTTGATTTATAGCGTCCTGGCTTGCCGTCATTCTGTATTTGTTTATAATCTAAAATTGTCCGAAAAAATATACAACTTTGTAAAAATGCGCTATGTCGGAATGTCGGAATGCGCTAACAGATTGTTATCATAATAAGGGATTATCATTACGTTGTAGGCAAATTTTCTTATATTTTCCATTACGCGATCCACTTCCCGTTTATTCCTATGCAAATTCCATATGAAAGGAAACGTGAGCTCTGGGTGAAGACTGCGATGCACCATAATTTGCTTCCATCTGAATTTTCATAATATTAAAATGTAAATTTGTTTGAAACAATATTTTTAAATAAAATATTTGAAACCCAACTTTGTAAATGACTGGTTAAACTGGTCAAATTCACTGTCCGATATGTTTAAATTGTCCGAGCCGGAAATTATTCCTATTAGGATGGTCATATGTATAATAATTAAACCAATATTGTGCAAGCACATTTTTAAATTTCAGAATATTTACTATTTACCGGCATTAAGTTTAATAGCATGAAATTCAACCAATTCCTTAAATTGTTCGTTGTAAATAATGCCATCTGATGACAATGCGGTAGAGCACGCCGTCTTAACCATTGCCTTTACGCCATCATTAATAATTTTCACGTAGGTTGGAAATGATTTCGAAGTAAAAGCGCGAGATATTGCTTTTCTGTGTGGTGACCAAATCTTTGCGTCTGATACAAAAAGTCCGTTTTGTAATAAAGGAGGAAATACAAATTCGTATAAGGTCCTAGGCTTGCTAAGGTGGCCGGTATTTGTTGACTGCAAAACTTTCTAAAAATTAGTAGAATGCAAATAATAAAATGTATACCTAGTAATAATAATGAATCAAATATGACATTAACTACAAATGAATGATTTACTTGTAGTATGTGGGGATCACTTATTGTAATAAGATTAACGGTGCCTATGCAACACCTAAAATTAGATCCGTACTTTGTCACAAGTTGCTCCCAAAGATTTGTTCCACCTTGTTTAATAAGTTTAATCATTCAGCCTATGCTTAGTATTGCCAAAACTTGCCATTTAAAATGTGTATGTTAGTTTACCTTTCCTGAATTTGATGACAGTAATAATCCCATCGAGTATAGGGATATTTAAAAATGTCCATTGAAGACGAGGTAAATGTCGATGAAAACTATTTACCTTAGAGACGCTGCGTAGTTTGTTAAATAAATACTTGTTGACACACACACAAAATAAACTCAAAAGGACAAATGGAATCAGTAGCATTTTTTGAATATTGAAACATGTGATGTTACAACATGAAAAAATGCTTAATGCGGAAATTTTTGGAATGATTCTATTCTCAATGGGATTAAATATTGCAAAAGTATATCTTGACTGGTTCAGATTATGTGGCACAATGAAGAGAAAAAAGTTTTGTTATTCGAGTATCTTCCATCTCATCGTAACACATATGCACGTAGATTTTTCGCTAAGGAATTTTCTTACATATAATCTCTAGATAATATGCGGACCAGTTTTGAACTTGAGTAAACTTGAATGAAAATTATATATGGAACAGTTTCTCATAATGCAAAATGTCAGCTTTCACGTAAATATAAACTAATAATTTATAATAAAAGCTTATATTTCTGAAGACACAAGAAATGAACAAAATTAGTATCAACCTCATAGAATCTTCTCATGCGTCACAATGCAAGCGTTAAAATATCATGATAAGGTATATAATTGTATGGCTTTGGATATTCCAAAAAAAGCTGGAATTCACATGACTCCTTAATGGCAGCATTGAATGTAGGTTTTTATGTATGTATGTATATCATGAACCAACAACGTACACATTAATTTAATGAATGATTATATAAGATAATTAATGGTCTACTACCTACGTACAAACAACGTGAGAGAAAATGAAATCTCTTTGAAACGGTGTCCGTTTATTGTGTGATGAAAACATGTACAATTTGTTTGCATTGATTGCTTTTATTTTTATTAGTGTTTTAAGTGGATCGATTAAAATTATTAATAATAATTCCCAACAACTGCGTGATTGAGAAAATGCATACATGTGCTTCTTCATTGTAATTTTAATGGACACTTAAACGGTGTACGTTTTCAATAAAACAAACACGGAAGAGTTTTACATATGAAATATGTGAGAAAATTGTCTGTACACTTGATGTACGCTTTTTGTGGTCATATATTGGAGAGGTAATTTTGCTCACTTTTTATTTTATTAATATTAAAGCTTCTGGTTTATTCATCCTACCACGGCATTCCCATGTAATGAATATTACTCGTAAAACACTAATAAATTTTTAGCGCATCAAACAAGTTCCTTTTCTGTACAGATATAGCAAACTAACATGCAGAAAGAATGGGAAACTTTACTAGTAATACTACTCGGCTTCAAAACTCGGCGTCCTACTGGTAAAAGTTTTCTCATCATAAAAATGCGGTGCTTCCTATTTGTATTTATTACCAGTGTATTTTTACCGGTAATTCCCTACATCTCATTAATTTGAATGATAGCTTATCTCGGAAACCAGTGACTCCGAAGACGAATACATGAGAGCGGAATTATTACATGACCATATTACTTTACGGATGTACGAAAATGTAGGTATGCACATCTACCGTCGCCACAAATACATATTTCAAACCCACGTCAAAATAGTTTTCATTCAATAAAATAAATCAGTTTATATTTTGCCAATGTTTTTATAATTTACAACTGTTGGCCATTGAATTTAACTACTTGAATAAATATTTCCACTTGCTACCAACATTGTACATATAGCCAAACTGATCACAGTTGTCTATGACACATAACGCCATTTACGATACATAGCAAAATAGGTCTGCTGGACGAGCACTGCTTGTGGAACGTTTTAGGAAAAACCGGTTTTATACTAGTGAGATCTCATGGCTTTCTGCTTGTGCGTGTATGCAGCACATCATAATGAACAATATGTATGTATGTAATATGTATGTATCTTTGTTACCTTTGAACACAAGTTGTTTGAGCTTGATGAATTTTAGCAATATTGCAATGTATCTACAAAGCAAATGCACTTTTTAAATTTGTCTACATGTATAAAATAATGTCAGAAATTCGATAACAGTTTGTTAAACTCATCATCTTAACTTCAATACATTGTCAAAATTTCTTACAAGCCAGAAATAATCAAACTGAAAGTAAACTTTACACAACGAAATACATTTGATTGGAACAAAGAATGCTGTCTTCCCTGCTGCCAATAAACCACAATCTTACCTGAATTTGAAAATTATTTCAAACACAAATTTATTATTATTAATAAAACAAATTTGAGTGCATCCTGAAGTCAACGTGATTTGTTATGATTAGATCATATAGAAATCGTATACCAAATAGATTTTATTTTTGTGCATATCATGGTTTTGGTAGACTTAATGTGTCTTGCATGGTTTGTTAGTTTGCTACGCATCCGGAAATGGAGTCATTGCTTTCCATTTCGCACATGTACTTATTATGTCAGGGATTTTTGGGGGAAACTGTTAACAAACTGAAGGTTAGAAATCGTTAATTATTGAATGATCATAAAGATATTTACAGGACAGAAACGAATGCCTATTAAGACACTCTTAAAATTGTTTTGGGGTTACAGAATAATAAGTAGTTGAAAATAATTTTTAATTGGAATAATTAAAATTTAAATGGCAATATGAATTCTTCCAAGCCGCAGGTGCAGGTGTATGACTCTATTTTAGCTTGTCATGTTATCGTAATGTCAAACAAACCAAACGGTATGATCAGTCTCCCCAATTTGAGAAATTGGATTACTGACAATGAATACTACTTACTGAGTAACAGGATTTGTTTACACCTGTACTACTATTGACGGAAACGTTAAATGAACCATCCATAAGCTTTTGATGATAATCCACCAAGCTACAAGCATTCCATTACACCGCTTATCATTTTCATATATACTCCTGAATACGTGTTTATGATTCGTGCTGTCAATACAAGGTATAATATTATTACGTCATGCAGTATGACTAATGTCTTTGAAATTACTAATGCATCACTGAGGTTATGTTATGCAGATTAATGTTTAATTGAAACCATGAAAAAGAAACAAATTTTGAGATTTTCCGCAGGTGCAGTAAACCTTGCTCAGTCTTTACAGATACTAAAGGTGTGACATCATCCAGAAACCGCTACCAATTAACCAGACTAAAAATCCGGTTAGGAATGCACATGCATGTTAATTTGGGAGCATGGAGTTAAATAATGTGACAAAAATAAACTTATTGTCCTTGGTGAGGAACTCCATCAGCTTTGAACATAGGCCTGTAACGACCATTTAGAAAGTGAAAACTAATATCAAATTCAAATTCCTCATAGAAAAGTTAGTAAAAGTTGCATTTGAAAATTTTGAAAT
>JAHZMV010005893.1:0-17582 GCA_027743765.1 Coecobrya sp. COE2
GTTACAAAACGAGGTGCCATGGCAGGCACTTCACTGAACCGTTTAGGAACCCCACCAGCCTCAATTAGAAGGACCTTGAATCGTCCCGTTTCTGCGAGTCTTCTTGATACAGCACCACCACCGGCCCCTGCTCCAACTAGTGGATAAATTCTTGTAAATTAATTTATTCGCTAGGAATTAATCTTAAAATAAAAAATCAACAAAGGAATATCTAAAGTTACCGATGATGAAATCGTATGTCCTGTCACTATTTCCAGTTGGTAAATAAAAGAGAATTTCAAGTATGGACAATGTGAGCAACTCCAACATCCTGAAGAAATTCCAGCTTCCTTTTAAAGTTTTGAAAGGAAGCTACAATAATTCCACTGCTTTATCAACTTACATAATTTGTAATATAGCAGCCGAACTCAATGAACCCATTTACTTTACTGATCATCGAGGAAATGGCGATGTTTTTTATATCCGTTGCTTTTTGACACTCAATAATTCACTAATTGTATTTACACAGCCGTTAATAAAGGATAATGTGAATTTGTTACATTTTATTAGTAACCATAAGTTATGACCTATAATAGCGTTTAAAAAAATTTATTGACCACGTACACATTGACTTGTCAATAAAATGATTTGTTTCGAGCAGATGTGGAATAAATTTTACCTTGAACCATTCAAATTCAGAGTACGAATATACTCCAACACAGACGCGCAGCTTGCGGGGCTTCGTGGTGGACTACGTAATACTAGGATATTAAAGCTTGTCCCCATGCCCTAAGATAGGGTCCCAAAGTGTGGTAATTGCCCCTAGCCCCCACTCTAGCTGCGCCACTGCGAACTAGGCAACTGATTGACTGACTTCGATTCTATTCTTAGTAATATCGAATATAGAGCATGTGACGTAGCATACTGGATGAAATGCAAGTGATCAAATTATTTATTCGTTCGGTAAAACTGACAGCAACCATGACACAATTTTATTCCCTTACAAAAATGCCCAGTTATTTCTAATCCAGTTATGCCCTTACTTCCATTTACATAGTAAGTTACCTTATTCAGCTCTACAAAATATATCTATGATACGACTTACTTAGAATGAACTGCATTGAAAGACGGATTAAGGTGAGGTGCTTATATTTTCGTGAGTTTGAATGACCTGCAGTTGTGGTCTGTACAGTAATAATAATTAGCTTAGCTCTTGCTGCACAATTTGAGACGAATTCAAATATGATGCAGTAGCTCGACGTATCATTAGTAGTTGCTATTGCACATGTCTATAGAGCATACATTTCGCTATCATGCTCAATCCAGTAGTTGAGAAAAATCTTCTGTATTGTCATTTTTCTACGCTAATATGAATTAGAACTTGTTTCATAGATTAACATGTATAGGAAATTCGTAGGCGCTTTCACCAACACTTATTTTATTGGCTAACAAAAATCATAATGGATTTTAAATATTCCAAGTCTTTCTGTAAAACCAAAGCCAGGTCGTGATTTTCTACTGTCTATAGTGAGTGGCGAAATGACAAATGAAGTCTGCATTTTCCTAGGAAGATACAGATCTCATTTCGTATAGACCATTTGCTAGAGCAGATTGAACATAGCAATGTATTTATTATGACGATTTTATTTATTGTGGTTATCACAAAGGGTTTATAACAATGCGTCAAATTATTTTTAAAAGTTTTAACCTCACACGTTGTATCTAACAAAAATTTGAAAATGTTTAATTACCTACATACTTTACTATACATTTACGTCTACTATATGCATACATGACTTAATGTATATTACATACTTCAGTTCCAAGTGTATCGAATATTTTTTTGAAATATATGTTTTTAATTTGATTTTGCGTTACACCCCTTTTTGATATGGTACCATGGCAGAAAATGTTTGTATTGAAAATAACTCACAACAAACAAGTTCTGTCCGAAAAGAAGCCAAAGAAATTTTTGGAGCACATGTAAACCATTATTCAAAAATTCTCAATGTAAAATCTCCTGCATTTCTTGGTTTCGAGGTACACCAAAGTATGCTTTCATCCTTTTCCAAGGCTGACGGTTTTTGCTTTTTTAAGACTATTGTTTTCTGTGGATGTGTTTTGCTGTTTTAGATTATTCGGGCACACTCCAAATTTTATACATCAGTGCTCCATATCAGTACCTATAACATACATACGTATATACTCTCACATTTAACTAGACCAATGATTCACTGAACTTTGTTACATATATCCTTTATTTTATACAAAAATTCATTATTATACCAGTAATCGTATTCTAACAGAATAGATTCCATCTAGTTCGTTCCACCGCGTCCTAGTTAGAGTTCTAATCCTACTGTAACCCTACCTAACACTAATGGTGTGATTTTCCTTTGGGGGTACCATGTTTAACCCTAATCATCTATCTCTAAATCTACGACTAGGATATCCTGAGTTACAAACTGCATTCATTAACATGAGGAACGTATTGTTCGTAACCACCATCGCTGATATCTGACAAAACTTATCGTTAGTTAGTACTATAAGAAAAACCATATATCCAATTATGTATACTAAATGTGACTAAATTATAAATATAATGATCATTATAATAGTTTGATTTGAAAGCCGAAAAGCATTGCAGTCATGCATCGCCTTTATGAGACGAATTTAACTCACTTAGATTTCAATAGTATCAGATTTATGGCAACGTCAATGCCGAAATCGAGCAATACGAGTGGAGTCTTCTCGTCGAAAAAGTTGCTTGAGAAAAAAGATACTTTGAGAATGGGCATACTTTTCCAATACCTTCCAACCAAACCTCTCATCATACCTGCTGTTCTAGTTTGATGTTTGACAAGACTTCCTTGACACATTGATGATTTGATTAAGCTGCTTGTCGAATAGACAGCTGATGCTCGACCAAATATTAATACAATTATTACAAATGTGATTAGTACCAAGTTTGAGAATAATCCAATCATTTGAATATCCAGGTTTTCAAAATTTGTCACAAGGACATATAGGGATACAGCCAGTGTTGAAGGCATCGCAATAACATACCACTGAAATACTGTATTGGCATGAATATTATTGTAGATTTTGCTCATTATTTGTATCTCGCGAAATGGCTTCACAAAGGCGACAATATCGGACGGTCTAGTAGACGCCTTTGATACTATATTCCTGTCAAACAAATATGAATTGTTTATCACTTGCTATTTCAATATTTAATGCTACTTTTAGAAATATTTTCCAACCTTTGGAATTGTAGAAGCGCAGCTTCCAATGTGAATGAGCCAAGGAGCATACTCAGAATACAAGTCAATATTCCTGCTTTGGCCAATGAATGCCAAATAATGTAAGTAAGAGCACCACTTCCAATTCGCATCATTATGTCAATTACTGTTTCTTGATAGGTGGTGATATTGGAAAAAATCAAACCAAAATTTATTTTGTACACTCCGTCAGGTATTATATTCCAAGCTGCTGTTGGAGATATGGCGGCAGAAGCAGCAAAGAATACACCGTTAATGTTCATTGCTGATGCTAGTCCAATAATCAAGAAACTCACAAGTTTACTTCCTTTAAACTGAATTCTTGTCCCACCTAAATTTATTTTCAAAAGTTTTCAAAATACAAATACGGAATAGCTTAGGCTGCTGAAGTAAACAGTCTGTTTTGGTGTCGCCTTACCTGCTCGTTCGGATTGATGATAACGACTCTCAAAACTGATTACTTGATTAAAAAAGCAAGCAACGGATTCCAACGTGACGTCCATAAAAACTCGAACAAGAATAGAGAAAACGAAAAATCCAATAACCCAGCTGCACATTATTTTTCCTGCTTGATTTTGTATTTCATAGTGTAACCTGTAAATTCCTGTAACCGTGCCAAAGATAATGTACAGAGTATTTTGTAAACTGTTCCAGCCCCGATATTTCGAATTCTTTTTGAAGTGTGGTGTTGATAGACTATCTCGATAATGGTATGACTCGGAATTGGTAAACGTCAATGGTGGATCATTTCGTATCAGATCCCCGCTATTAAGGATTAAAAACATTACGGTCACAGGGCCCAACAAACCGGCGGCGGAGATCATTTCGTTTCAGATGACAGCTCGTTCTATGCTTTGAGAAGTATACAACGTAGTTCTTGACGAAATTGTTAGGACTAATCCAAACGGAAATAAAAGAAATAAATATTTGAGGGCTCGTATATATATAAGCAATTGAAATAAAACTAACTGAGGAACTAAAAATAAAACAGGTCACAGAGGATATTCACACCTACAGTTGCGTCAACGAATATTAGCTTGGTTTACTAAACTCGATAATAGCTGATATTGTGTTTTAGTGTACCAATTATTCTATATATAGTTTGTAGCAACTGGCTAAAATCAAACACAATCACTGGATTTTGAAAGCGTTGTCCAATATAAATGTGTATAATTAAATCAAGTTTATTGTGGTCACTTTGAGAGTGTTGTTTGCTATGGTTTCCGCTTGTTCCCAAAACATTCTTTTCTTTTACCAAATGCTCTTTCGAGTGGTTTTGGTTTTCATTTCAAGCATTTGACAAATTAGTCTGATATAATCGACGTAATTACAAGTTCGCGTTTATGTCAAGATGTAAAATATTCACGTTGTCACTTATGCACTTATACACGTGCATACCATTATATTATGTGTAGATTGCTAGCAAATCCGTTCTTGTTAAGTATCGCTTTAGAGGTACTTTATCATTTCGTTGAGTGTGTCCGTCCGTCCCTCCGTCCGCCGTACGCGCTATAACACGAGAACGAAAGCGAATTTTTCAATTCGGTTTTCATGAATCTATTGACAGTCATTAGGGCTCGATCAAGTTCAATTTTCAAATACGGGGGTCAACCCCTCCCCACTGGGGTAATGGGGTCAAAAGTAGAGCATAAAGCGAATGAGCTAAAAACCGGGCCATAAAGGTTTTTGATCTCAAGGAATCCAATAAAAGCCATCTCGAAACCCAAAGTCGAGCCCTTCCCCTGGGGTAAGGGGGTCACAATATGCAATATAGCCAATGAGTTAAAAACCAAGCCATAAAGGTTTTCGGTATCAGGGAATCCAATGACAGCAATTCCGAGACCCAAAGTCGTGCCCTCACCCCTGGGGTAAGGGGGTAAAAAGTAAACAATACAGTCAAACAGCTAAAAACCATCCAAAAATATAAATGTCCTAAAGTGATACTTCCTGTAATGGTTACAAGAACTAGTTATTAAAATAGTTTATAAGCAAAATATAATTTACGTAATGAATATACGAATCAATGGTATAAATAAAGATACAAAACTAACTTAAACTAGTTTTTCCCCAGGAAACTCACTTATGAAACTTGCTAGCTTATAAATTCTTAATATGTTTACTAGTCGTGCACTAGCGACTCAACAAAAATGCTATGCGGATGGCTGTCGAAATCATCGACATGTACTCCACGACACCACAGATAATTTTGGGTTCACTTTCCATGTCAGTAAAGGTATCAAAACAAAATAATTATTCCATATAAACCAAGTCGGTGAGTTGGCATTTACGGCTTCTATATTTAAGTTATTTTTGTCTGTCTCAGTCCAGTGAAACATAACCCGAATAGCATAATATACACAATTCAACAAAAAAAAGTTCTCTTATGGCGAGTGCAAATAAGTATAGCGGTTTTTTAGAACAACCATCGGGATCACAGTCTAACCTTTATAAAATATTTACACTGTACGTTACGCTAATTACTTAAATTTATGAACAGAATTTTAAAATATAGACTTTCAATCTTAGTTGTGTATGTGGTTCGGATAAAAATAGCTGCTAGCTCTCAAGCACCTTGGAATAGCATGCCAACAAAATATTTGATAATATTGAAACTTTGGTGGTTTTGGTGTTGCTGTTATATAAAAATTGATATTGCGCAACAAAATTGCATAAATAATTAGAGTTGTGCTAAATGAAAGGCATATTTTAGGATTGTCATACGATGAAATATTGCTTGTGCAAAAACTCTTCAAATATAAACGACTGGAATCAGTTTTTCCTAGCACTAAGAAAAAATTAACTTTCCCTGTTAATCCTTAAAAAGAGTTTGGTCATTTACAGTAATGTTGTATTGTTTAAAACTGTAGAAGTATTATTATTTATTCCTATTTCCTTTTGTCCCAGCTTGTCGGCTTATGTACACTTTAGAATTTTATAAAGGTTGATAGTAATAATGAAGTGTACATACAGAGAAGGTTACAGAGTATTAGACGACCGCGGTGAGTTATGAATTTGTGTATTGCTATGGCTAGAAATATATCTAGGAGCACTCTCCATGGGATGTATTTCATTAATCAGCAATGTAGAAGTTGAGCAATGTATACGAGTTCCCATTATAAATACATTGCACTAAAGAAAAGCAGTGTCTATCCCAGGAAACAAATTTATGGACCTTCGCAGACTTAATATGCTTACCAGTTCTGCTCCAACTATTCTACAAATATAACACATATACTGACAGATATCACAAAACATAGAAATTTACTCGATGACATCTCGTGTAATTACGCATTCTATTTCACTGTAATTTAGTTTTAAAATCTGAAAATTATTCAACAAAAATGTGTCAGGTGAGTTGTCGTTTATGATTTCTATTCTAGCTATATTTACCTTTCTACCAGGTTTATACAGTACATCAAAAACACATCATTCAAATTACTTATCTTCATGTACATAATTTTAAAATATTGATTTTCAATATCAGTTGCATAATGAAAACATCCTCTAGCTCAAAATTTTATTTTATTGAGTGTTGCGTCTTGTCCATTTGGTCATATGAATGTTTGGAGTAGTTTATCAATTTAATATTTTAGAAAATCGAAGCTTTGACATTATTCCTGTAGATGTTATATAATAAGTAAAATCCTTTTTGCAACGAAATGTCTTGGATTCTTATGATAGGGTAGATAGAAAAAGTTGGGGATTGTCATAAAACCTGTGAACTTATGAAATCTCATTTTGCAGTAAACATAATAGATACGGTTTTATTTCCAAGCAGCAAGAACTCAATTTTTGCTATTAAAATTGCAAGAGTTGAAACAATTGCTTAATTTAATTCTGTCATATTAAATGGACTCAACGGTTGTAATGCGTTTGTTCATTGCTTCTAATTTATTAACTGCATGATCGCTTTACATGTTTACAGCGTTCGACAACAACATTAAATTTTTCATCGACAGAAGGTGACAGAAGGTTACTGAGCAAGGCTATCTCAAATAAAAAATACATTTGAAGCACCTCAAATACTATGTAATTTTAATAACTTATAGGTATTTCATGTTTTACAGAATGTGAAAATTATTCGGATGTAGAACGTCATTAAGGAGAATAAAATATATCACAATTTAGTAGTACGTACAAGTTTAATAGCGATGTTAGATTCTGTGATCATGATAAATTGTTTGAATAATGCTTCTTATATACATATATTATCTACGAAATAATGGTTAAATGGGCCATTTTCATATCCCAGAGGAATGTGAAAATATGAATTACTAGTTTACACGTTGGTGTAGCAATCCATAAATGCATACAGTGGATAGCATTGCGTTGTATCTTATTTTGTTACGTTTTATTTATATATATTCCATCTTAACTAGCTTAGCATCTTTATGATTTAAATGTTAATAAACTATTATCTATTTTGCTTTTAATAGAATTAGATTTATCGCAAACCCAATACCAAAATCCAAAAGAACCAATGGCGTTTTCTCTTCGAAAAAGTTACTACTGAAAAAGCAAATCCTTAAAATTGGCATACTTTTCCAGAATCGGGATGCATAACGGTTTTGTAGATTGTTCCGTCTTGTCATATACTTAACCATTTCGCTGTGACTCATTGAAGTTTTCATAAATCGACTGGTTGAGTAGACAGTTGCAGCCCGGCCAAACACAAACAAAGTTATAGCAGCGTAAACTATCAAAAGGTTACCAAACTGCATTACCATTTGAATATTGGCCGATTTTCCATCAGTTACCAGAATGTACAAGCACATTGCCATTGACATCGGCATAGATACAACATACCAGTTGTAAATGGTGTTGGCATGAACGCCGTTATACATTTTGCATAAAACTTGTATCTCACGGAAAGCAAGAACAAACTTTGCAAAATCCTGCCTTTCCACATTTCTGCAAGTGCTCAACATCCTGTAAAGTAATGATTATGATGAAAACGTTATACATTTGTACCAACATTAACGGCGAATTATTTTAATTGGGCTTCTGTACTTACCAGCAGAACTGCTCGATAGCAGCATTTAAGCAAAAGGATGCTGTCAGCATTCCCAGGTTGCAAGTCAACATTCCCATTTTACCTGAATACCTCCAAACAGTGTACGCCAAAAGAAAGCTCATTGCCCGTTTTAGAATGTCAAACGCTGAGGAATATAAATCCGCTCCAGCCATTAGTGATGAAATCAAATTTTGATCAGTATATATCCCAATTGGTGTGACGTTCCAAGCCATCCTAGGTGCCAAAGCGGCCGAAATCGCAAATAGGACTGCGTTGGATAGCATGATGAATGAGAAAACCATAATTAGTATTCCCATCAGGCGCCCGCCTTGGATTTTGTTACGTGGTTGACCTTAAAAAAGTTTTTAAAGATTGATTTTACAGTACATCATAAATAATTCAAACTCATCATTTATTATTATTTACTGAAGCATACCCATTTCGTCAAAAGTAACATAACGCTTTTCGAATTTGACTAGCTGGTTGAAAAAATAAGTAACAGAGTCAACGTACATATGGCTAAACCAGCCAATTAACCAGGAAAATATTAAAAATCCAATTGTCCACCGACACGTAAATTTATCTTCCTGTTTTGTCATTTCAAATCGAAGTCGGTAGAAACCCATGCCGATTGCACAACCGTAGAAAAATGTGATTTGCCAAAAGTCCCATCGCGTGTGTTTAGGATTTTTTTCAAAGGAAAGTGTTGGCTTTTGTCCGGGATTAGGAATAATTTTTAGTCGTATAGACGGCACTATTGGAATGATATCTCCATTCACGAGCCAAAAGAAAAGGCGTCGCATTGGCTTCGACAAACCAGTTGTGACAAACATTTCTTTAAGAAATATTTTCTCTGGCCTCACAGAAAAAACTAAAACGAGTAACTATTCAGTTTGAAGTCAGAAGTGGCAGTGATTCATGGGCTTATATTCATTTGCGTGTCACCAAAGCCGTAGAAAAAATTGCAATGGTAGCACAGCGTGAGCTATAACTTCATTTATTTGAACACTCCTGTGATGCGTGCATTGATATCTTGGATTCTTAATTACCATTCTGTAAACATTCACGTATATTACGTTATAGTAACCTGATTCGTGAACATTTCGTGACAAATATATAATTTCCTTTAATGAGGCAACATTTATGGTTTTCATCAGAAAAGTTTATGCAATTTCAAGCATAATGCTTCCCTACTCGTAACTCTAGGTGGTTACTTAAATTAAAATATAAGTCGGGTCATTTCGCAGTAATCCCTCGTGTTGCAATTATATTTGGTTTAGGTAAACACTTTATTTTATCTACTCACTTATCAAACTTAAAACACTGCGAGAACAATTAAAAGAAATTATTTTATGGAAGTGAAATGCTGCGAATTCCGGTAATTGCTGGATATTGTTCCGAAAATATTAAATTATTGTTGCTACGCGTAAGGGAATCGTAATAATAGATGTAGTATACACTTTTTCGTCTGGTTTTTGGAAAATGTCTGATGAATCTGTTTTTGTTATTTTCCACATCATTTCACATAAGCATTGGGTGCTCCAATTTTAAATCAGATAATAATGTTATTCCCATTGCCTACGTAAACAATAGTTTTCACGGTTAATATAATCACATATAATTATACGTTAAACACTGTTTACCTATTTATTATAAAAAGCTTTGTGTTTTTGACTTGGTAGCATACAGTTAATTGCTGTTTATCTTTCATCAATGTAACACCGAAGCTACACTACAGCACCTACTCATTTTTATTTTCCAGCGTTATTAGAGTATAGATTGTAACTAAAAAAATGTTTGAGTTTTAATGCTTCAATTAACTAAACCGTCTAAGGATGTCGCACGTTTCATGGAGTATATGTTACGTGAATCCATTTGTTTCCATTTAAAATTAAAAACGCCACACTTCTGTTTGCAGTCTTATTCCGCTTGATTTTGAAGGACAAATAACAAACTAGTTGAAATGTTTAGTTTGTGGACGACCATTCTGTTTCTGCATGTTATTTTATGCAAGCGTTGCATAAGTGTGTTCACGGTTTCTATGCGTGACGTTTACCCAACTAAAATGAGGGTTTTAATAAACCACGAGAAGGGTTTTCGGTCCATCATGAAGCCCGTTTAATTTGCACATTCAAATTGAAAATAAGTAACACTAGTCGGCTTAATTGTTGTGGTTTAATTTTATTTGTTTGAGAAATGGAAAAACCCATGGTAGATTTTCTGCGTTTAATATTAAAGTGATTTATGTTTCCATAACATTTCACATGACTGGTTTGATTAGAAGCAGAAATGAAACATGGTCGTTGATGGATACGTTCTGGAAATGACCTACTATAACGTGTCGTATAAATTCTAATTATTTGTATGCCAAATATTTTATACCTTACTTGAGTGAAGTACCCAATTAGATGTGTCCATTATTTGTAGTATCGTAGTGTTGAATGTTTGCCAAAACATCTAAAACTATTATAGATTACTGATCCTTAATGACTAACAGGCAGACAACATTCGGTTTTTATAAAGATCTAAGCCCTCGCAGGATATCGTTTTATCATAAATCGACAAAAAAATTTTGATTGCTATGTAGTCCTTGTTAATTTATAAAAGCAGGTGAACGTTACAAGCTACACTCAAAATGAATGAACAATCAATACCTATATACTGAACATATTGTGGATACGAAAGGAAAAGCATTGCCCCTTTATCCTTTAGTTTTCCTTTATCGGAAAAATATCCAATGATGAAGATTGCTAAAGCTAATAATTTATGAATTGATGTATAGCTATTTTGTAGAGCATAAGTCGGAAATTAAAACACATAAATACTCCAAACTTATGTAGCAATTCTGTAGTAATGTCTTCCTAAGCTTGGCTTAATGTTTGTGATTCGTAAAATAGTGAAACAACTTTGACAAATGCCAGTATGTACTAATAAATTACAACATGTTTTTATGAATATACTTTTATTTCCGTGGTAACAATCGACAAACAAAATGCTGGATTCTGTTCGTATGGTCGTGTTTCTAGCTTACTGTATTCAAAAAACGAAAAGCCAAATTAATTATTAATACCCGGCTGGCACGTGTTAAAGGCCATCAGACGAACCAATTACAGGTAGTGAATTTATTATCCTACGAGAAACTTTTAAAGAAAACAATTACAATACTGCACACATACTTCAAATTGCTTTCTTATGGTAATTATCATTATTAGCATTTGGTATACATTGGTATATGTGTGAAATGATAGCATTCAATTGCTAATAACTTTAAACGAATTCGCTTGAAATGGTAGATATTAATGTAGCTTGCAATTCAGTTTCACCTAGAGTATTTAATTGCATTTCCTTCTTTGCAATTAAAATCGGTTTATTGACTCGCTCATACACCTAAAATTTCTTCATCCTAATTTCGACAAACACTCTAGTAATTGCTATTATTTTTCAGTTTTTAAATGCAAGGAACAGCAAGTAATTTTCTATCACAATTACAAACAATTAGAACGCCAGACTTTAATCGACGTGGTTATATGTTCCCAAGGAAGAGCGAATTTATTTGAAATATTCTACATAAATGTCGATACCCTTTCCTGAATTACAAAGATAATGAGTATCTCGTGCCATCCGTTAATAGACTATCATAAAGTTGAGAAGGTCAATGCCATATAATTATTGCCGTCTACTACTAGCTGATAGGGATAGTTCACACCCACGAACCGCTGCCGTTTTCGTAAAGATGATTATCCGTAATTGGCACAGCTTCAATCAGTCTGAATGGTTATCAATTATCTAAACAAATAACTGAACCATATACACAATGTTCCCCACTTTTCATTTCGCTTATTTTTTTGACATAAATACACTAGACAATTTTGCTAGTCTGTCATTTTCTCAACATCATGGTTTCCATTTTAACCTGTTTAGCATTACATATAAATCCAGACGAATTGACACGAATATGATATTCACTAATGAAATCTATTTTTGCCTGTGGAGTCGTTAACCTTTTAATTGTTAACTTTCAATGTAGTAGAAATAAGTGTAGAAAATAGCAATGACTTTTGTCCAATGAGTTTGTATTTGCCATATACACATATGTGTAGTTGCTTACAGAAAAGTTTAATAAAGGTATGCCAATTATACACCTTTGTCCTAGCAATGTTTTTAACATACTTAAATGTGGTATAATATTATAACTTCAAGCAAAAGCCCAAAGAAGGAGAAACTTAAGACAAACTGCATTTACAAAAAGCTAAATAGAGTTTTTAATGCTTGTTATTTCAACGACTCCTATTATTTCATTCCTATTTCCTAAGGAATATTATTTCAAAAATTAAAATTATCTTTACAACTTCATTACTTTAATTTAGTTGCCATACCTTTTCAAATGCAGCCGAATAATGCTATATTTAATATTACGAAGGAGGGCCTGCTGTGGGTGAATGCAGGTATAGGTAATACAATTTTTATATAGATAGCAGTCATAAAACGTTTTAAATTAAATGGTACATATATGAACATGACAGCAAGTTCTTATGAAATGTCATATATGACATTCAGACATAAATTTCTTACATAAATTTAACTTTGAAACTAATTATGTACAAGTTGTTCTAACGTTTATTACAACATTAATAAATGTTTGAGCTTAAATTAGTTAGTTCAGGTTTTAACGCTTACAATTCTTAATGATACTTAATTATGATATGATAATGATAATTAATTACAAAGTAGGATTAGGTCAACTGCTCGCTGAGTCATATTTTCTAAATAGTTTCTTGCCGATGTATCGTCAAATCTTGCAGTTCCATAATAAAACGTAATTGGCATCTGAGCATCAACTAGACGTTTCCAAATTTTGTATTCTCTTCGGCGGCAAATATTGTCGGTTTTGAGTGACTTCTTCCAGTATTCAAATGATCTCTTTGACCACAGTGACCTTACCAATTTTCTGCTGTATTTGAAACTGTTGCAAATCATTGGCATTGTTTGGTAAAATACTATGTATTCTATCACTGTAACAAAAGATGTGACAGCGTATACCGGAAATGGAATTATTCGCCAAGCTATTATAACTATCCAGTTACCCAAAACCATTAAAATAAAACCAACTCCTACCAGCAGCCCGGTTATATATCTGACTCCAGTCACTCCCGTTTTACATAAACATTGTAATTCTACATACATTTTTAAAGATTCTATGCCGGGCTGCAGACTGGTAATGTTTTTCACCCGACGTATGAAATAACTACATGGTAGTATTAATGACAGAAACAGTATTGCCAGTGACCGGGTGCCCTCCATTGCAGTGAAATATCCAACCATCAACCTGAAGATGAAAATTAGGATTTTGTATCGTGAATGCTGAAACAATCCACTTGCAGCGGCGCCAATGGGGTCCAAACCGGTGAGCATGCCAACCGGAACTAGAGAAATGCCAGTTATGAAGAGAATGGTAACAATTCCGACCATTGAGAGACCAACAAAATCGGTGGTTGGATCTTTCCGCAACAGCTTCTTTAGTTCTGATTAAGTGATTGAATATATGTACATAATATCTTATTTACTTGGTATCAAACAGAGTACTTCCCAAAATACGTATTTACTTCCCAAAGTATTAAATTGCAAAGGTTTACATTGCCGAACTAATTTTCCGATCGGAGTCGTCTTTCGAACCGTTGATTTTGCAACGTTGCCGTCGTTTACGTCCAACCTCAGAAAATAGGTGAAGAAAATTTCGTACAGTTCCTGTCCATGTCTTACAAGTATTATGTTAACGCCAGCAGCAAGAACGGCAATCCAGAATAGAAAACAATTTATAAGAAATATGTACAGGGGAATGGAGTCGGATTTGTGAAGTAGAAATGTCAAACAAATATACAATGGTATAACGATATGAAGAAAAAAAGGTACAAAGGAGAAGTAGAACGGAATAAGATTTCGGCAGTTACGCTCTAGTTTAAATCCTTTCTTGCCAATATCCACCGATATTGCATGACGATACATACGCCTGGTGAATAGTTCATTGTTTAAGTTGTACGCTATCCAGAATAGTGGAGTTGTCATTTTGTTCTGATACAAAGCCCACGAAAAAATGTCAGACCATTTACCATTCTAAACGGTTAGCCAACTGCTGAAGTATTTTATTCTGTTATTCGAGTTTATTTGTTTCTGAAATACATGCACGTCAAACGTCACACGTCATGGAATATTACATATGTAATTTAACTTTAAAATTAGTTTTTTTTTATCTTTTTGTCAGTTGGATATTCTATTTCGACTTTCTAAATCCATGCATAAATGTCGTGTTTTCAACATGTAAAATGTTCTCGTCTCCTAATTTATTCTACTAGGCCCAACTATTATAACGTGTCGTATTATGTTATGACAACCAGCCTAAACGAGGAGAAAGTAATGTATACCATGATCAAATTCGTAAATCAATTAGAATGAAAGAAAATGTTCAGTGGTATCCTTGGTTTTAAATACAGGGTATAATGTTCTTGTGATAAAAATGCTCCATTTGTTTTAAAATGTCCACGTGCCTGACATTTAGTGTAAATGTGGAAAGTTTAGTCGGTCAAATTTATTTCTGGTGTTCCGTTTCTCTACAACTCAAACTTGGATAAACCTACATATAAAAATAAAGCTACTTATTTAAACCAAGGGCAACGGTAATTGAAATAAAAGTTATACCAGTACGTATTATGTGTTGCATTTTAAATGTTGTTTAAATTTTATTTGCAAAAATAATGCATAGTAGTTTAATAGGTTAACTAAGTTTTAAATGTCACATGACGAATATCCTTCCTGAAAATGAAGAGTGCTTCATCGATCTAATGGAATACTAACGGGACGATCTAATAATATTTGAGAGTAATAATATGCGCATATTACCTATTCAGGAGGAACTTGATCAGGTGTCTGGATGAATCTTAATACTATATGAGATGCAAGATGCACCTCAAACCTTGTGGAAATCCAATGTATGTAACTACCTGTTATGACAAGAAATATTACATCATTATTGTCATTTTCTTCCTTTTTAATTTAGCGATTTCACATATACGAAATTTATTCAAAGTATTTCAGTTCTGTAAAGGAAAGCTCATCTTATTCTACTTTAATTGTGTCATGTATTTATTTTAGAATGAAATATTAATGAATTGTAATATATAATTTATTAAAAAATTATTAGCTTCTTGTACGGGCATCATAACGGAGACATTATCCTTTATAAAGCTAACCTAACCATTTACTATGAATTGGCTACATATACATAGGTTAGATTACAAAATTATTCTGTTAAACTAATAAAATATGTTACCTAATAGGTGAGTTGGATTAGGGTATTAAGACCTATAATGATTTGTGACACATACTTAATTACAAGGAAGGATTAGATCAACGGCTTGGCAAGTCATATTATCCAAAAAGTTTCTTGACGTCATCTCGTCAAATCTTGCTGTTCCATAATAAAATGTTATTGTCATCAAAGCATCAACATGTCGCTTCCAAGTTTTGTATTCTATTCGGCGGCAAATATTTTCTGTTTTCAGTAACTTTTTCGAGTATTCAAATGACCTCTTTGACCACAATGATCTTACCAATTCTCTGCTGAATTTGAAACAATTACAAATAATTGGCATAGTCTGGAAAAGTGCTACGTATTCTATCACTGTCATGAACGACGTCACATCGTACACCGGAAAAGGCACCAGTCGCCATGATACAGTAACTATCCAGGTACTCAAAAACATTAATATAAATGTTTGCGTTCAGTAGTTTAGAGATATGGATCTGGCATGCTGTAAGTCGATCTCTAGGAACCTAGCGTGAGGGCTAATTAGAGTAAAGTCTACCGTATGTAGTATAGTGATCTGCAGTAAAGAAGCAAAAAAACCAATTCCAACCAAAAGCCCGCATACGACTCTAACTCCAGTATTTCCCGTTTGACATAAGCATAGCAATTCAATGTACATTCTTAAGGATTTGCTATTCGGTATGTGCTTAACAATGTTTTTAACTCGATTTAAGTAAAAACTTGATGGAAATGTTAACGGTAAAAGCAGCAGTGCTAGTGAACGGGTAACTTCAAGTGCAGCCCATTAGCCAATCATCAACATGAAAATTAGTATGGGAATTTTAAAGTGTGAATAGTGCACAATTTATTTGCCACATAACCAAGGGGGTCCAAATTGGCGAGCATGGCAACAGGAATAAATGAAATGCCAGTTATGAAGAGAACGAGTACAAGTCCAACCATTGCAAGACCAACAAAATCGGGGGTTGGATCTTTCCGCAACACTTTTCTTAGTTCTGAACAGTTTTGTAAAAATCCACATTATTTTAGTTACTTAGTACATTATTTCCATAAGTATTCACGAGAAAAAAACTTACCTCCCATAACCAATACTCCGATCGTACGTTTCCGTTGAACCTTCATTTCTGCTGCATTCCCGCCAATTCCATCCAACCTCAGGAAAGAAGAGAATTAAATTTCGTAAAGTTCTCGTACAGTTTCAGAAGTATTATATTAATACCTTCAGCAAGTAGAGCGACCAAGGAATCTATAAAATTGATCAGAAACAGGTAAAGTGGCATAGAGTTGGATTTGTTGAGGAAAAATATCGAACACATATACCACGGAAAAATTATATGAGCAAAAAGGGGTGCAAAGGAGAAATATAAAGCGATAGGCTTTCACCAATTACGCTCCACTATAAATCTTTTTTTGTCAATATCCAAAAATATTACATGGCGGTACATACGCCTGGCGAACAATTCATTGTTTAGGTTGTACGCTTTCCAGAACAATGACGTTAACATTTTGTATATAGATAAAGCCGGAGAATAAATTTGAGACCTTTCTCTTCTAGAAACAGGTTGCCATTGCTGAACATAGTATAATGGTAGTTCTAGTTTATTCAATTCTAAAATACAGAGACACGTTATGGAATATTACATATCGTTGGCTTAGTTAGCACATGAGACATCAAACATTTTTTAGTTATTGCACATAAGACATCACGATTTTACTAGTTATTGCATATAAGCTATCAGACATTTTTTAGTTATTGCGCATAAGCTATCTCAATTTTTTTAGTTATTGCGCACGAGATATCTTGATTTTTTGTGTAAATTGAGGGTATGACCAAAATATTCTACGAAAAATTCTCTACAAAATGAGCATACTCTATTAATTTTACACCAAACATCAAGATATCTAGTGCGCAATAACTAAAAAATTGAGATAGCTTATGTGTAATCTAAAAAAGTTGAGATAGCTTATGTTCAATAACTAGTAAAAT
>JAHZMV010005894.1:0-10868 GCA_027743765.1 Coecobrya sp. COE2
GGAATCAGGAATTGTTGAATGGCTTGCAAAGATGAGTGTACCAGCTGCTGTTTTTAACAATAACGAACCAATGCCACCTGAAAGCGCATCTTTGAAAGGTAATTCGATGATAATCTTTTGCGTACTTGCAGTTGGCTTAATAATGGCTGGATTTACGTTACTCTTGGAAACCTTGAAGACCATTGTAGACAAATTTTTATCATTGTGGAATGTCTTTGGAGAGATTTGTCAACGGATTGGTATTTCAGATCGGTTTTCGAATACGGTACATATTCTTCGCCTAAGGTTAATTATACTTAAATACAAATTATTTCATTAGAAAAGTTACGTGTTGTAGTTTTGTCTTGTGATCACTATAAGCTAAGCAGGAAATGTGTTTGCATATATTAAATTGTTCAAGTAGTTTCAAACATTTAACTTAAACAATACCACTGGCATCATCATCACGTTATGTTAATATCGTAGTTTTGTGTAAAATCTAAATAAAAAATGATAATTGCAAATTTCATAAGTCGAATATTTTATTTGAGTTTTATTTTGCTGTATATATATGTACCATGGAAAATTTCGTCCATACCAGGATACCAGGAAACATTGCCAGGTTTTGTGGTGTTTTATCAGATGATACTTTAACTTGTATTTGTATTTGATAAAATATTTATTTCGTCATATTTTGAACACTTTTGGGATATTACTTTCTTACTTGGAAGAAGGATGTCGGAAGTTTCCATTCAATTAGGGTTCAAGCATATTAGAAATTTGTTACGCTTCAAAAGAGAGTACGGATCTAAAATATTACTTGATTGGAACATTTTATCAAGGCATTTTAGTGGGTTACAGGCCTCACAAAAATTGTGAGCAATCAATAAGCAATTTTTACAACAGAATAAAATGGTTAACCACCTTAATGCATTTTGAATATTATCTGTATTGGAACAGTATGCACTACTTGCAAATCTTTGCAAGAGAATAGTAAACTGATTCACAATTTTGTTCTCACTTGAGTTACTCTTGAAATTGTCACTTGATTTACACCAAAATACACAAACCTCACCACCGGAAATTATTCTACTTTGCATGGAAATTCCTTTTTGAACTTGATCTCCAATTTATAAAATCATGTATTAGTTTATATACTGATATTGTATTAAGTATTTAACGGAAATTTAAAAATCCAAATCCAAACTCGCTTTGCAACAGAGCAAAAGTGTCATTCTGCCATGAGACAAGTTTGTATACAATTGTTTAAGATGATACTAACGTAAACGGATGCTAAGTGCTAAGAATTGTTTTTGCTGCTGAATAGAAAAAAAGGATTTCCTCTTCTACTCTTGGAAAGTATGAAACTGTTGATATTGCATTGGATGTTATATGTATTGATGAATTAAAGTGTATAACTTACTAATAAATCTCACATTCCATTTCCATGAAAGGATGCAAGTGTTCGCCAATTATTTTTGAGATGATGACTGAAATAAACGAACGCGTTTTATATAAAAACAAATATGTCTTATTTTTATTGCGTACTAATTTAGACCACGAAACTTTTTACATCCTTTCAGAATATTTTATAATGCAGTGCAGTAATATGGGTAAAATGCAGATTGGATTGCGTATAAAAAAGTAAATGAAAAGGTTGAAATCTGCTAGAAAGTTCTGGTTAAATAGAAAATATACCTGACGAAAAGTTTAATTATATCAGAATTTTTATTTTTGTAATTTGTCAGGACCTAAACGAACAAATCAATCCTATGGTGCAGTATAACTTGGGCACAAGGTTGCTGTTGGATCAGTCGGACACTTGTCATCAATGTAAGATTTAAATTTGGCGTTTGGGGTGTCACACTGACAAATAGGGGAGTTTTGGTCCATACAAACCAATTCTTGATCAAACGCGACTGGGCATGATATTCCTGGGCAGCATATACAAACGGACTTGGCATCATATCCTTTGATGGAGGTATTTATACAGCACCCTACAGAATACGTTGTGCCAAACACCTTCCTACATGCCGTTTGACAACTTGCTTGTGGATCTGGTTTGGTACCTGCACACCCAAGAGCATTGATATTATCCGCCTGAAAAGTATAGAGATGACCATACAGTTATAATAAATATAGAAAATGGTGTAACAAAATAAACCTACAATACGCTATAATATATAACTTTTAACGTCAACTATATAGCAGATGTTTTAAATGTTAAAAGGGAAACAAAATTTATTTTTTTACCTTTGCAGGATCAATCCAGAAACCAAAAAATAAGACTGTGAGCAGAATACATTTGAAAAAGATTTTTGCACTCAAGTTGAAATATGGATAAATTTGAGAAGCTAGGACGTTCCTGGCGTCAAGTTATTACAATTTATCAAATGTTGTCAGGAGGATTGTAAACCAACGACGTTTTAAAAACAACTTACAAGAAAGGAATGAAAATGAACTGAGACTCAATTGCTTTTATACCCAGTTATTTGACATATTGTTGAGAAAATTTACATCCGGTATTCTTATACTTTCAGTGATATCAGGACTGCATGTATATATAAAAACTGTGCACGTTCATACCACTTGGTAGAAATGTATGCTTTGTGGCTAGCTTATAAGGAGCAAGATCCGCTTGCAGCTGGATTGGCTTAGAAGAACCACAAAGTGTATTTAATGAATACCTCACCTAAAACTAAGTTTTTTTCCTACTGGGCAAACAAAGTATTTATATTTATTCAACACAATACCACATCAAACATGTTATCTTGTAAAAGTCAGCTTTTGAAAAACCATCATATCCTCAAATACTTCTACTTTTGATGAAATACAATGGGTACTTATTTTTTTACCAGACCTTTCATATACAATCCAGATAAAAAAAGTTCTCAAACCTTCAACACAATCACAACATTATTCTAAAAGTAGGGTTTCATTCAGATTAAATTCATGACTGTAAAATTTTTGCCTTTATAAACCAGTTTGTTATTACACATAAGTATTACCATTGTCGTTGAAAAATAAGATGGTTCCAGTGCAGAGTGATTACCATCATTCATTTAATTTGGCTTTATGTGTATATGTATGTACATTATTTACATTTTGGAAAAAAAGTACACCACGTTTATTGATTTTTCTAAATTATGCTGCTTATAAATATTATAAATGCTTGAAAGTACCTCCACAGCCATACACCTGAAAATATTAAGAAATGATTATATTTAATAAGTAAATGAAATTGTTTAATCTTTCAAAAAAACTATTTTTATAGTTTAACAAAAAGCTAATTTTGGTATACCGATGTTTTTCCTGAGTAGAAGCAATCCAAAAACCAAAAAAATAAGACCGTGAGAAGAAACAATTTGGTGTACATTTTCCAACTGAAATTGATTGGCAGATTTAAATTAAAAGTTAGTTCAAAGTTGGGCTTCGGAAATTTTAGAATTGTGAAATGTTGACAGGAAAGTGTAAACTAATGGTGTATTCAGATCATTGATATACCGATAAATTGGGAATTGATTGCTTTTATGCCCAATTATTTTATGCACTTTTTAGAAGAGATTTAATATAGTTTTGGAATGCACTATAAACACTAAAAACAGTAATGTGTACTGCATTTCATTGATACAAATTGTTTCATTAGAAACCCAACGATTTGTAGTTTGATTTTTTGAGCAATATAAGCGCAAAATTTCTTTCCACATATTAGTCGGATCTATATGCCAAAAAATGAATAAATTCGCACATTTCAAGGCACAATGGTTTATTTAATATAGTAATGATGCACAATTGAATTAACTATTTGTAAAATATTTATAACTATTGAAATTACTAAATCTTATCAGGATCGACCATACTTGTACTTGTACCGTTCTGCACCTTGTCATCCAAATTAATCCTGATCTTTTCTCCTGGATGGTATAAATGAAAATGATTTGCCAATGAGTCACAATTTGCTAAGGTTTTCTTACAAATTCTACAAACTTTCACTTCGTTCTGAACTTTCCGTTGTGCATATAACTCGTGTTTCCTGAGAGCCTCTTTTGTTTTAAACATTGTTCCACAGGCAGTGCACTCAAACTTTCTTGCGGCTTCACCCTGATGTGTAACCAAATGCAAGTCCAAATGATACTTCTTTTTGAAACCTTTTCCACATTCGGAACAGTGGAACCTATTCTCCCCGTGGACTGTAAGCATGTGAGCCCCGTAACCCTTTTGGGACTTAAATGTTTTATGACAAATTGAACATGGTACTGGTGGCAGTTTTTTGTGAAAACCCCGGAGATGATCCTCCATCAAAATTTTTCTAGTGAATGCCCGTTTACATATGCTGCATTGAAATGTTGGAGATTCTTGATGGGTCAGCATATGTTCCTTATATTGAAGCCGTGTTGGGAATTCTTGTTCACATTTTGAGCAACGGGGCTTTTCGTGGACCCAGTAGACATGTCGTTGGAGTTTGGTTCTGGTGCCAAACGATTTTTCACATTGAACGCAATCATATGAAGGAATGATGTGATTCGGTTCATTTGGAGTTGGATTACTTTCACCATGTACTTGTATGTGATGGGCTGTGGTTGTGTCTTTGTGACATTTGGTGGTCGCGTCAGACCCTGGTGAATCATCGGTTACCTTGTCAATTTCGTTTTGTTCGTTTTGCATATTCACTTCAATTTTGACCGTAGAGAATGTTATATCCTCTTCCATGATTCCGCATGTCTCATCAATTTCAGTTTCCTGTTTGATAAAATACTCGGTGCTAGAAGATGGTTCTGGTTCTGCTTTCACACATTCTGGAACAGAAGTGGTTTCAAGGTCACGATTTTCCAGACTGTTTCCGTTTATTATGTCAGTTCTAAAAGGAAGGAATAAACAAATAGGGGTTAAATATTTCATCTTAAGAATATTTTATTAAAATAGCTATTGTAGTTGCTACCTTTCGAGCAAATGGTTATCCACAATATCCGTCTGCGTTTCTTGTCGCTCTTCTACCACAAATGCGGATTCATTAATGAATTCAGTCCAGCCATTATCTTTGTCCCGGTGCTCCTTGTGTTTCATCCGCAGATGAGTTTTGAGAGACAGTGTGTTTGGAAACATTCCGTCACAAAGCCGACAAACTACCGGTGCTGCAATTTCATGATGGATCGTCTTGTCCTTGTGAGTTTGGGAATTGTGCTTCAAAAATTGAGATTTTGAAGGAAAATCTTTTGAACACTTGAGACAACTCCAGGTTTGGTGGTGTCTTATTAGGTGACATTTTAATTTGTATTCGGAATTAAGTATTTCGTGACATTTTGAGCATTTGAAGTTGTCTGTCATATTTTTGCAGGTTGCTGATACTGATTGTTTTGCTGGGTGTAGTTCCAATGGATCCGGTTGAAAGGTGTGAGATGGTTTATTGTTATCCACAAAAATTTCCGTGTCATTTCTGTCAGCTGATGGATCAGGAATATTATTGTCGGTTACTCGGTGGTGGTGGTCCTGGTGATCTACGCGTTTTAATTTTATGCGTGGAACAGAATGGGAAATCCGTTTGTTGCCTGTACATAAAAATTAATTTGCAAATGTTATGCATTCTGTCAAAAAATAAGTGCAAATTATTCTAATAATTTAAAATATTTAACTCACATATTTTAACTATATTCTCTCTGTAATTTGTAAATATTGAAGGAGCGGTCTGCAATGAAGCAGTTGAACTGTCAGTCAACTTTAGGTTCATTGGCGGTTCATTAATTTTATTCACTGTTTGTTCCAAATTTGACTGCACCTCACCACCTGATTTTATTTTGTCTACTAATCGCTCCAGTCCACGTTGCAGCTTTAACTCTAGGCATTTAAATTTATTGTAGTCTTCACAAAAATTATGAGCTATAAGTAAGCAACTTTCACAGCTGGTTAATAACGGTGACCAATTTAATTCTTTCTCAATATCATCTGTATTGGAATAGGATGGACCAGCGTTTTCAAAACTACTAATAAATCTTTGTAAGAGAATTGTAAACTGGTTCAAAGTTTTCTTTTTACTTGAATTAGTTTCAAAGGGTTCAGTTGCTTTACAGCAAAATACACAATAATTACCGCAGTAAAATATTCTACCTTCCATGGCTATTCCTTTTTATAGCTTGATCTCCTGTTTATAAAATCAGGTAGTAGTCTATATACTGGTAATTATATTAATTCTGGAAATTTGAAAACATTTTACACGACAAAATAATTTAGTGATGTCGCAACAGCAAAGTATGAAATGGAAAAAAGTAGTGAGGTATAAATGTATTCAATGACGGAGAAAACCAACCAGCAGCTGACTTTTCGGTAGCGTGCTACTACCTATGCAGCAGACAGCGAGAAGCGAGAATGCTTGCATACACAGAAGCAAAAGAAATTTTCTGGTCATCACTCAACCAAAAATTACATATACCAAATAATTTCAGAGTGAAATGTTCTTTGTTGGACGACACGCTGAGGTAAACAACTTTGCTGCATGCATGAGTTTTGCTGAACAGATTATGGATGGGATAAATATTTCCGACGAATTTGAAATGTATAAAAATTATTTCAATTATTGACTTAATTTTTCAGTCATTACTACATTTGTACAGAGTACACCTTTATGAATTATAATAATAAAAGCGACAATAAAAATATTTGATATGACATGTTTTCGGGCAAAGTGATATTCTTAATAGGCTGAGTAGTTCCTTTTCTTGCAGTTGAATCATATATCATAATATGCATTCTATATAAATATCAAAACTGAACTGTAAATGTACTCAATTTGTTTACTGTTTGAGTTTTAAGTTTTAAAGTGTTTATTTTCAAGAGGGTTTGTGACAATTGATCCATCTAATATTATGATATTATTTATTATAATAAAACACAATAAATGTTTCTGTGTTGTAGTAAAACATTTCGAAAGATTTCTGTCGTCATGGTATACGTCCAAAATTAATTAATTTATTTAGTTTTCAGCTGCAGTCTACAGTATCAAGCATAATTTAATTTGAACCGTTTACTAAATGAAAAGAAACAATATAATTCACTAAAATTAATTTCTGAAAACTCCAGATAATATTAGGGCATTATTGTAACAAAATATCCTACCCCATTCCAGATGATTTGTAAGCATTCACTAATTAATAGCACTTTCTGCTCACCTGTTGGCGTGTTTTGTTTTATTACTGCAGATCATCGAAAAATTTGCTAAAGTTGCAAACATTCCGTAGAAAGTAATTAATATGTAGGCAGGATGTTTTCTAGGCTATTACCAGCGAACTGCTGGAGTGCATTAAAGAGATTCATAGGTATGGAATAAGAAATTTTGGTTTGATTTTATCTGGTTACCTAAATTGGCGCTAGTTCGACATCTGTGTGCATAACATATTTTCCTAGGTGTTGTGCAAAAGCTAATGACTTTGATGGCCTTGAATATATAGTAATGCAGTTAGTGATTCCCAGCCTAAACTAAATAATGAAGCTCTTGATTTTTATAATAAGGGTATCTACTCTATCAAAGCTGACATTTTGTCAAAACTGTTTTCCAGAGAATATTGGGAATATAACGATCAACCGGGTAATCTATATAGGTAACCATAAGTATAACATAAATCTTGTGAAATTATATTTGAACAGATTTTATTCACCAATAAATAATCACAATTTTTGATGGACGTTATTATTAAAACTTTCAAAAACAACAAAATGTTTTTCATTTGATATATATTCACTGGGTTTAATTTTTAGATGATGTTTAATACTGATATAATAAAGAAATAGTCTTGCAATCGATTTTATGGCATCTCTATTTTAAATAGAATTTGCATAAAAAAACTTCAATAATGTCAACGTTGGTCAACGTGTGCTACAGGTTGTGAGTTATATTTTACGCTATAGGGATATAAATCCGCAAGATAGATATGATTATGTTTTGTTTCTGCATTGTCAGCGCTTTGCATTCACTAATATGAAAACGAACAATTATCCCAGATTGAATATATACGAGTTGTATTTCGTTCTCGTTTTACAGTGATTTGACATATCTAAAAAAATTATCAATTTCATATCACTTTCGTGTATAGGAAGTTGTCTATTTCGTAACCACTTTTGCCGTTATCTCTCAATTGGCATGATTCGTCTGTAGAAAAAAATACAAAGTCCACGTGTGAGAAACCCGTCCCAATAATATTAATTTTAATATTCCACTACATATTTCCCGTTTATTGGGTATGAAGACGCGGACTTGTAACGGTCGTCATTCAACGTAGGAGCGATCGTGTCGGAATGCGTGGTGCCACGCAGTCAAATCTACAAACTATGTCAAAAGCGCTCTGGAGTGCATTTTATACTATATTTAGCTTGTAATCTGTAATTGTTCATTGATTTATTGTACATTGCGTGTCAAAAGTCGGAAAGTTAGTCGCAGATTCTGTCAACTTGTTAAATTCACTTTAAATAGTCAAAATTATTGTAATTGTTTGAATAATTAACTAAAAACGATAAAGTTAATTATAATTGTTGTGAAAGTTGTTCTTTGATTGTGTTATAATAAAAATGCTAAATTATAACACAAAACCCGGCACGTCGTACCCGTATTCCACATCATTTGAGCTACTGAACCCTGAGCTATCGTTGTCTTTTTGTAAACGTGCGTTTACAGGGTAGTTGACAAATCAGTTAAAAGAAGAATATTTAGAATTGCAGCTCCAAGAAAATATCTTTTTTCAGTACATTTTACAGGAGCATTATCTTCAAAATTTCTATTTAAATGTTTCATTTTGGTAATCATTCACAAATTGTGGCAATTTACTAAATTTCATAATAATTAATAATTAACCAAAAATAACCCTTGTACCTTATTAATTTTCATTTCTAAAATCTTTTCACATTCATCGAAATTTACCTGAAATTTTTGCAGCAGCTATCTGCTTCTTGGTTGGACGAGCCCATTATTCAAGAGACAGCAAATCGCATACTGTTCTCGCTGCTTGTTTGCTATTATCATTAAAATACAAAGCTCTCTGGGATTGGGGTTTTGGGTAATAATAAACGGCTTTTGGGATTAGCAGAATATATTGCGGCTTGTTTTTGAAGCATTTAGTTTCCATACACAAGCTTTTCTATAATCGAACTGGATTTTTTCTTTGAAAGAACTTGGCTAATTTTTGCTATTCAAAGCATTATTAAAAAAGGTGACATTATAATTAATTGATGCTCAGTCTGAAACCATGACAGGGGAATCTTAAAACCATTTTAAGGCAAGTGCATGTATGTACAGGTAAGCGTTCGGAACTTGGAAAAATACAGTATAATATACTAAATATATGTTATGTTTTTAAATATTTTAATAAACTTGATGCATTAACCAATATGCTCGGAAAGCAATCCGAAGGATATTTGTTACGCAAAAATTTGAAACCGAATGAACAAAACGCTCTAATTATCAGCTGTGATTCACGGAAGTTCCGTAACCGAACCATCTTATTGAATTAGAACGATTTACTGAATGAAAAGAAATTCGTTCAAATGAATAACGTGCAAAATTATTTCGATTAATAAATATGATAAAAAATTTTGTCAGGAAATCCACCTATAATTGTTGGTGTTTGCTACATATGCTCGCGTAATATTTACACTTTCTAATGAACTGGTGATGTGTATGATTTAACATTACTACTGTTTCATATGAGTCAACAATGAGAAATGTCCTTTTTCGGGAATTTAGGTTGCCGTTTCAAACATTCTAAAACCCCATCAAACAAATTTAGTATTAGTACTAGTCAATTCTAAATGTATAATGATATTTGCGACCAAGCGAAATCAATTTGATTACTTCAAATTTAAATGAATAAATTTAAATAAATTTAAATTATTCATGATGAAAAATTTGTTTTGAGTTGCAATAGAAGCAATTTGTTGCAGGAAGAATTATTCAACAGAAACGTAGTTTGAGGAAAGTGTTGAGGAAAGAGAAACCTCAGGTCGGAATTGTTTTCACTGAATTGCAAGCAAAACACTCAAAAAGCTCTAAAATGCCATAAATGGATTGCGCCACAGGAATTGAGTTTTACTTTGACAATATACGAAAATAAGTAAATATTGTATTGTTAAGTATTTCAGTATTCTCAAATTTTTCTTTATTTCTCTAAAATGTTCGTCGTCACAAATTAGATTTAAAATTATCACTACTTCAGAATCGCTGCATAATATTTATAGTCTTATAATTCTAGTGGTAGGTCACATTATATTAAACTATCCATATTGTTATATTATGTTCACTACAGGAAGGTAGGTTTAATTAAGCTGAGTACACATTTTATATAAGTTCCATAATTAAGTTAACAAAAACTCTTTCTTTGGCATATACCTTTCCTTTTTAGTATTAAATGTTGTAGGGTGGAATATCAACATTTTTTATATTGTGAGCTTCCACTTTATGGAGCATAGCGCTACTTGGAAAATTATTCTTTGGTAATTACTTAATGTTTTTATGTAGTTATGAAGCAAGTCCAACACGAAAGGCACACGTGGAAGAGCTAATGTAATACAATTTATACAAGGGTGTGGCTGACATGGTTTCAACTCTTTTCATAACCAAATTGTAACACGTGGCGTCGGATGGATTAGAGGATATATTACTGGTTGTTGGACAATAGACTACTGCCTAATATGAATCCTTCGGTATTAAATATTTACTTAATTATACCAATACTAACAACAAACTTGCATTTAACGCATGGCTACGGTGGTTACGGTTATGGTTATGGCGGTGGTCCAAGTTCGAAGAAACAGAATATTGGTGAAATAATGCAGAAAATTCAAAACGAATACAAAAATGAAGCACCATATTTAGACAGACTAATTGAATCTGTACCTGTCAGTAAACCGCT
>JAHZMV010005895.1:0-21982 GCA_027743765.1 Coecobrya sp. COE2
CCGCAGCTTAACATGTACAAAACAGAAACAACAATTAAAATCCCTAAGTACTCAGGAAGCTCTATTTGGTCCCCGTTTGCCATGATTGGCACGTTAACCGGGTGGAGTTTACCAACGCCGCTTGCATGTTTCATAGCTAAACCTCTCCATTGTTCCCACTTTGCTAGCAGTCCACTTTCCACAATTCTTGAATAAGCTTTGAGTAACCAGTATCTGTTCACAGTATACATTTCCACAAAGAACCACTTTATCTCCAGTTGGCCATCAAGTTTGTAGCACATTATGTCACGTTGATCATATTCACTTGCAATAATATTCTCATAAATTTCCAGTTGATTAAATTCAGCTTCTGAAGTGCTAGCTCGTACATGTTTTGTCGCCAAAAATTTTGCAATATTCGAGGTTGACCTACTTTCGTTGTTGAAATCATAAAAACTATTATTCAATATTGATAACAGGTTATGACGCCGAAAAGTAAAATAAAAATCTTCCCATGGAGACTGCACGATTTTATTATTCCACAGAATCTTGTAACCGTCCCGAAGTAAAGTTTCCAGTGAACGAAATTGCACCGGTGGTAATGTAACAGTAAGCACACTAACAATTCCGTTTGTGTAAAAGGTGCATATAAACAGTCCAAAAAACTGAATCAAAACAAGCAACTTAAATTTGTTTGAATTTGCAAAGATATTATTTCCAATGAAGGCAGCAATCAGACTCAACAGATCTCTAATTTTGTCTTTATGACGAGTGTCTTTTGTAAAAATATACGCAACAATAACAAACGAAATTAGTATCAGCGTCCAGATTTCACCGGAGAATGCTTCTGTCCATACGTCGATATGGATTTTTTGCTCATTTCTTTTCATTTTATTCCTACAGTAAATTAAAACCTGAGGGCTATTTGCAGAATGCAGAAATCCGGTAAGTCTCCAATATTTTCCAGTGAACGACCATTGGTCATAGTCACCGTATGCAATGTCAATAATCATGTAATTTCCTGTGATGGTTTTGTCAGCAGTTGAGAACTCATTTTTCACACTTTGTGACAAGACTTTCAAAGAAATGTTGTGAATTCTTGCCAACTCAATTGCTGCAAGAATATGTCTACTGCAAAACCTGGAATCTGGAGATTTGAAAAGTAGGCGTTGGCATGCAAGTCTATCGCTGCCGTAATAAGTTTCCTGGATGTATTCAGACAATGGAAGGTACACAAGAGTATCAACTTCGTTATTGCTGGAGATCCTAAAATATTTCTTGTGTGTCAAAACTGGGTTAAAAATGAAGTCAAGAAGACTGGTGTTCAACACTATCAATTGAATAGGAAGGTTATTTTTCGAAATGCTGATTATAACAATTGTTGTGCGAACAGTTTCACCACGTATATGTAATCTAACTACCAATTTTACGGCTGGTGTGTTTAGAAATGTATTTGGAAACTGCCGGACACAGTTATCAGATCTATTCATAGACACAAAAATATACATTGTTGTAGGATACATTAAGAAATGTCTGAAGATAAAGGGATCAAAAGTTTTACTTTCAGAAATTATTGACGAACTAAAAATCAAATGAAATGGTTTTGTGAATTTAGAGGGATATGTTGGATCGATTACTTCGCTATAGTTTTTGTACATCATGCACCGAAATCTTGCGCAAATTATATGCATGTCGTTATTATCGAACGAATAAAACGATAATTCGTAGTGTTCTGAATGAAATCTGGGTATTTGTAGCAAACTCTTAATTGCAACCTTGGAAGCAGAATTTTGAAATACCCTCTCACCCATTGCACTTTTTAAACACAGTAAAACATAAACACTGAGCAAATTTAATATCAGGCCCAAAATACGAATTTTATAATCCATTCCAATTGGATAAATTTACTTCCAGAAGAAAAAACTGAAACTCAGAATTCAACTCATGTAGATTATCCAAGTCCAATTCACCAAACTGTTTTGGAATTTATAGTACAAATGTCCAAACATTTCGGAATGATATAAAATGAATACATTGTCCACCATAGGTATACTGACTGGGATAACTAGTACGTGGCATAGGGTTGACCTGATATAGTTCGATTGATGTGCTGATTAATTATGGATTATTTTTTTATTTTGCCCTTTACCTGCAGCTGGACAGGTGAAAAATGAGAAATGAATGTTGATGGTAAATATTGCGTATACGTGTCGACGACAAGAAACAGAAATCAGCATTTTGTTTTCTTGAAAAACTACATTTATTATTTCTAGTGGCGCCATAATATAATCTTGAAATATTTATCTGATATTGTATGAAGAATAAATTTAGCATCCCATGTCAAATATTTGCTTTGCATATTTGCGTTGTTAACAATAAGTAAATAAAAGTTTAGCACGTGGGAGTCAACAGGAAGCTGGCTACGAAAACTGTGCTTGAAACTCGTCAACAGTTCAACAAAATTGATAGCATAAGTCTCACCATAGAAGTCAATAGCATAAGTCTCACCAGCTCGTTTAGCATTTTCATGCCTTGGCCTAATAGTTTACCTAGTTTTTTATATTTAAGTTTTTGACTTATTTTTTAACCATCTACCGGTTTAAAATTCATGCTAGTTGATACCAACCAACTTTAAAATCGAAGTCAAAGAAAAAAGTATTTTAGGCATCTTTTATACTACAGGGAAGAGATTTTCTATTTTAAACTGGTATTAAATCTTGCATAACAAATATATCGACAAGGCATTGGAACATCGTATTGTCCATACAACTTAAAAAGCAACTTCAATAATATAATTCAAAGCTATTACGCTCAATATTAATACATAGAAGGGTATCAAATAATGGATTTAAATCTTAGCCTGTGCATAATATTAAAGCCCAAACCGTTATACGAATTGAACAGTGTAAGTAAGATTGTGAGTGGACAATACTTTATATCAATACTTTAATATACGTATGTATGTATAAATATAATCTTACTGTCATCAAATGGTTAGCTAAGAAATGCTTCTAGAAAGACGGGAATGTTAAGCACGGCAAGCTACGGCTAAATTTGGAAAAAAGTTGTTTTTGACTGGAGCGTTACTTAATTATTTACATGACAATGTTTCTATTTTAAGGAATTTAAAACAGCCGTCCCAGTTAACCTACACGTAAGACTTCCTGCCTTGAAGCTAAAGCTGAACAGTGCTCAATGGGAACTTTATGTAGACAAACTGCTTACTGGATAAACTAATTTTTCTGTAGTTTGGATAATTTATACTAAATTGGGTCACACTGCATTATGCTTTACCCGCAGCAGAAACAGGCGTTTCAGTTACTGGAATGGTGCTTTGGATTTATGGCACCCTTTCCAGTAATTTGGATTGAAAACTACTCAAAGTATAAATACAACACGAACAAATCTGCACTATGCATGTTTGCTTTCTCTCTACTACTTGCCAACATCACTGGCACTGCTTGCGTATACATCGTATTCACTGACCTGGTAATTCATCATAGAGAAAATTACAATTTGGGAATTTTGGTGCTTCACGTTGCCTGCAATACAACTACAGTCACGATAACTTTGATTTCCTGCTTAATATACCGATATCGAAAGGAATTGCTGAAGTTAAATGATTTATTTCAGCTCTACATGGATCAACAAAATCGTAAGCATATTAGGTATACATTTTTGTACGGACGTGGAAATCCTTACGTAACTCGGTAATGGTTCTACCGGGGACTTGAATAATTTCAAGCAGCGATTTCGACTTTTAAGTGTTACTTTTATACTCGGAAGTGATTTTTTGATCGAGAAGGGAATTTTTTTAAATCGGCTTTTTTGTTTAGCAAGAATTTTATTATCTAGAAGGGATTTTTCTAGAAAATGTGTGAAAATGTAGAATTCTAGAACAACACATTTTGTAAGAATTTCCACGTCCGATAAAAAAAATTTGGGAATATTCTTTATTTCAAACGTACTGATTTCAAAGTGATTTAAAAAAAATATTTATCTTACATAGGTATTCGGGAAAATAATTCGGGAATGCTTGGACCCGTATTAATAGCCTTGGCTTTTATTGGACCAGCAACTGGGCTCGTCATTTATCTCTCCTCTTTGTACTTTTGCTTCGACCCATTCTATTTCGTTCTTGGTGATATATTGCGAGATCCCACGTTTCACTACACAATTGCATCCTTGAAAATAGTTTGCTTTTTAATTCGCTCATTTTTCATTCTTTGTGCGTTTGAAGTAGCCAGGGTCCTTGTAATGGGAGGCATGACTATCCTCTTGCTAACCGATATATTTCATAAATGCTTAAGATTTATCCTGGATCACATGTCAGGCCAAATCCCGATTCTAGACTGCATTCAATACTACCAACGTACTACAGTCATATACACTTGCTTAAGAATAGTACTTGAAAATGCGACATCTCTAACAATTAACGTTTGCTTTTGGTGCATTGTATTGGCAAGTTGGATAGTCATTAGGACATTTAATGATATTGCAATATACACATACATGATACTATTTTCGGTATGGATAATTCTCATATTTGCTTTTTTCCTCGGGCTTACACTGGCACCCGAATTTACAGAAACTTGTTTAATGGTATTGAATAGGCTACGGCTTGATGCTAGATATTCACTTGCAAAAGCAAATGGTAGAGAATTAAAACGCGAAGCTTTATTGTTGGATAGACAAGTGAAATCCATGTATCCTATTCAGATGGTCTACAAACCTATTGCCAATATTGATCGAGAGTTTATAATCGATTTGGCTGGGAATTTAGTTGATAAAATTGTTGGATCAATAATGATATTCTAGTCGGGAATATAAAAAATAGAATAACTTTATAAAATAAATTTAACTAAAAGCCAAGCTCTTGTATAAAAATAAATTACGATTATGAACAATTTTTAATTGTCTATTTGAAAAAACTTCCAATTAAATTCTGTTATAACATTCTTTCTATTAATATTTTTCTTAGCGTCCCCTCTTTGTCGTCAACAGTGCCCTTGTTGTGCCCTTCACAATGCCCCTGAAAAATATCAGTATATTAACCCGTCTGATGATATACTCCTTCCCGTAATTTATATGGATAGGTCTACAACTCAGACGGAATTTCTTCATCGCAAAATTTTCTGATTTACTTCCCCATTTATCTCCTTTCCAAGAGCCAATTACCCTCAAGCCACGATCATAAATAATTTTTCCCACTTCCAAAAATATGGACCATCCAGTACAACACATTATTGAAATTATACATACACTTCCCTTAGCAACAATACCAAACAATCCTCCGTACCGCATTAGCACAAAGTTGCAAAATATACAGGTAGTCATAAACAAAGCATTACACGCTACAAAAATTACTCCAAAGAATGCCATAACATGAGAATTCAATACTTGAAATGATCTGTAAACTAGCCTAATATTTGCAGATTTACGAATCGCTGCCACGGAAAGATATCTACTTTGTCGCCGACCAAGTCTTAGTTCTCTGGTGAGAATAACGGCAACGTAGAAGCTATACGTGAATGTAGCTGTGCCAACCATAAATGTCATGACGCACATGGGCAACATCAAGTATCCGTGAAATACACAAACGGCAATGTACCAAAATAACGAAAAATATTTTGGTGGTATCAACTCCCCAAGAAACAATGCTCCACGTGGATCGTAAATACAAAGCAGCGTCATGAGAATCCAAACTCCAAAAAATCCAAAAGCAAAAACAAATAAAATGGCGTCAAATATTTTGTTTATTATGGAACGTTCCGCGTCAAATTTGGGCATATATACTCCTGAAATATAATAATAAATATGATCATATAATTTACGTTACAATTTAAAAAATTATTTTCTCTCACGGTGTAAGTATTGGAAAAATGCTGTCATTCCATTCTGCATTCTGCAAAGATCCTCGTAGTAGAACGCAGGAACGATATACATCGTCATCATCAAAACGCCACCAAACCAATAAGTGAGAGTGATATTGAGTCGCACAACGTTTCTGAGAAGATAGAATTTCAGAACCATGGAAGCTGATCCGAGACACCAGAATGTTGCCAAGAAGAAGTTGACCCTCACGAATAATACTGTACGTTGGGAAATTGAGAATTTCCGCTCAGCTAAATTAAATTTCAAGGGCAAAGCTCCCGTGTAAAGGGAGATTTTACTGAGGATATCAATGAGTTTAAAGTATCGTTGGCTGAACATTTTTGAAGCTTATGTTGTTGCCTTCAACCAAAAAAATCTATTGAAAGAGTGACGATACAATACAAAACTGAACATTGAACTAATGTGGTAAAGATGAAATTGAATGACGTAAATTAATCACCTATTTTAATTTGAAGTTTACATGACCATGTTTTATAAGAAGACTCTTGTCGCCTGTTACGAGTTGGGTGAAAGGCAAATTGCTTTTGTTCATGGTTATATAAATGAAAACTCAATTTGAAAGCAATTTGTTTGAAATTACAATTTGGCTAAAAGAAATATTTATAGACAATCATTTTGAACCATGACACACCCATTCCAATTTTCTGTTAAGTTGTTTCAACTTTGAATTTATTTCAATAGGTGGCTATTATTCTTAACACATGCAAATATCATTCTAGTTGATAGCAGGCATTTAATATTTGAATTTTTATTCTAGAATCCTAGCTATGCAAATCACTACATCATTATCTGCTTATTATTTTTGTCCTCTAGCACATTAACTCCTCAGTTTAAATGTGGCTGGTATTCAATATCATTGTTTGTAAATTACGCATATTGTTTTACCAATTAATTTAAATCGGTGAATGGGACTTTGATTCCCTGACTGCTCTTCAAATTGTGTGTCACATATGGGTTCACATTTCTACTCGAGAAGACATATCAAAATATTTTTGTATGCTGTCATCATTATACAATGAGCTAAAATGGAAATCAAGAAAGGTCATATCACGTTATATAACCAGTGCAATTTATTACAATCTTGGTTAACACTAGATAACAAAACTGTTACTATCTAATTTATTAATAATATGTCTTTTAAATGTCATAATTTCCATTAATTGTATCGTCTAGCAAATATCCATTGTAATTGGTGTACATTCAAATTTATAAAATAGGTAATTTTTATAATTTAAGAGAATTATTTATACATTACACACGATGACAGCATATCTATATTCCATCCATGATGGAATTGAATTTTCAATGGCAAAGCAAATTCTTTCTATTGAATAATGTAAACGATGAAAATATTTATTTAAAGCATGTATAGATTGACACAATATTAAATCGGATTTATGGTAATGGATAGAATTTCAGCAAACGAATGCTATGCACATAGGATTCTTTTTTTAATTCACAATTGCAATTGTTCAGATTTTTTTAAAAGAGAAATGGATTCTTGGCATTTTTGACAATAATATTGCGTGCCGTTTCTTGAAAAGACATAAATATTAATCGATTTTTTAGAATCATGTAGCAGGTAGCACAATTGCATTCATCCCACAGAAATGTTTCTCAATTTTACTCACGGCATGCAACAAAGTCAGTGATTCAAATTAACTTATGTGAATACTCGGAACATCATTTGAAGTGGAACGCACTAACGCCAAAATGTATTCATCAACTCAATCCCCATCGGCCCCACCAAAATCCCAACTCTTTTCAAAGCTCCGGAATTTTTCCTGTCGATATCTTGTTATAAATTTAATAATATTTATGTCATTAGTGAGTTATGTTGCTTACAGTGCCACAAAACGGATGATCAAGAATAAATCTAGTAAAAAAGCGGAGCTAATTTCAACCCAAATTTTTGGACTCAACCTAACCGATTTCAAAGGTATCACAAAAATGCATTTAAAATTCAAACTGTTGACAAACTGTTTTATTTCTATTATTTTTTTCTAGGAGAGTTTCTTAGCATTGATATGACAATAGGCAAGTGTGATGAACATATTACCTGGAAGTACAAAGAAGTTTGCGGGGAACTTTACAACAGTTGTTTGCGGTTAGACGAAGCAGAAAATTGTAAAATTGTATCAGTTAAGCTGGACGATAACATGCAAAGTGAAGTAGCTTACACAAATGACACAGACCCGCAATACACCATATCCGCATTTGACTTGGATCCCTTGTTGTACGCAAATTTTGTTGAGAAAACGTTGAAAAGCTTTCAGCCATCTCTGTGTAAAGTAATAAAAGAAAATGCTTCGGATTCAGAGTTTGACCTTGACGTAAAAAGCGTTTTTTCGAAACTTATGAATGAACAAAAAGAACAAGATGGAACGGAAGCTTCTGGGGAGGAAACGGCTGTGGATAGCGACAATGCTGAAGCTCATGACATCTCTACAAAAATTCAACATATTATTAGTAAGTATATTAGATGTGGACAATGGCGAAATTATCATAATTTCAACAAGTGGGGTGCGAAATTTTCATACGGACCGTATGTCGTTGTATCAAGTAATCTTGCTACAGGGAATTATATTGTTACTTGGGAAACTAGAAGATCTCCTAAATCCATTGTAACCGTGGACCATGGATTCGATGGCACCACTTATGACTTCGACATTGCAGTTTTGAAAAGAAATAAAAATACAAACTAAATTGCTTGCACGTCACGTTTACATATTAAACCCATCTCATTTTATTCACGTAAATTTATTCCCGTGATATTTATCCTTTATGATTCAAATTACTGGAAAATTACATTACCATTTATGATCAGATTAGCGTTGCATTTTATTGTCCTATTATCTATGTGCATGAAACGTAAACAGATATCGTGCTACTATATTGAATTATTCTTCTTCAAATCATTCCATGCAGGCATTCCACCAGTTGCTGGATGCCACTGGAATATTGATGTCGTGTGGTAAAGCAGTTATCTTGTTTGAATACTTTTACTAGAAAAATGTTATTCTTAATATTTATTTATTATGTACCATTAATACGAATAAAGAAATCATTTTCAACCGAAGTGGAATATTTTTAGTGTGCGCATAAGCAAAATAAATTCAAATGAATATTTTCCCAATTTACAGTCTCGGGAAAAAGTTGCATAGTGTTGAATGACCAGACAGAATGCTTACAAGCAATAAAATAATGCGTTAATATTTAATGCTTAAGTCATTTATTTAAAATCAATTTTGAGTTCCCAATTTTTTGAAATTGATAATTAGCAATGATTTTAGTAATATACTTTTTGATGCCATATTTTTCAAATATACATGAAGAAAAATGGTATTGTTGACATAAATCCCGTATCCAGTGAATCCGTATTCTTTACTGAAGTTACTCAAGCCATTGGAAGGCTAATTTCAATCGAATCGCCAACCTGTTTACAGCACATGTATCCCCTCGCATTTGTAACCCAACAGGGGCGGGCTCCCCCAGAGCACATTTGAGCTTCCTGCAATTGAATATAATTTCATAATTTAAATAGCCATATATTTTCTATATTATTTGACAAAATATTATATACTTACCGCTATATCAACGAATAAAGCCACTCCCAACAATATGAGAAAAACGGCAACAAGGAAATGTTTACCCATTTTGAAATCGGTTGTTTTACAGTTGGATGTTCTGTCTCTCTCTGTAATTTTCTGAAGACTGGAGTTCTGTCAAAGCTTACTTTTATATGAAAATGCGGCTACGTGTTTGGGTAATATAGAATATTTTTCACAACTAATGCCAATCTCTTTATTACAGCGGTACGAGTTTGCATAAGCATCAAATAATATTCTAAGACCTTTCCGAGAAATCTCATTGAATGCTAAGTCACACTACTAAAATTTAAACAAATTCATTAAATTTTGTTACAATAATAGCAAGTTTTATCTGATAACGAGGACACATCTGAAGGGCCGAAAGTATTGTAAAAAAGCTCTGAGCTCGGAACGCTCAAATGAGCCGTCATTTTGTATATGTTGCTAATGAAAATGCTCCTTTAACCCCAAGGGGATTAACCGTTTAGGTAGAACGACAATACAATTCTTTCCCTTGAACCAAGGAAACTTCATTTCAAAGTATGCTATTGAACAAAGCGTCCTGGTTTCAACGTGAGCACAGACACACAGACAAACACGCGGGAATCAATAATGGGTTCGCAAACGCATAAGCTGTATAAAAATTACCTACATCGTACTAGTTTTGCTTTCCTCTCTACATTAATCTTTTGTAAATGTTCATAATGAATTATTGTACAAGTTCGATTCCGCTGAATATGAGAACGTGACATGGAATTAAATAAATACTTGGAATCGTATTGACGCCAATTATTCAAACTGGAGAAATGAATGTGTTATATATTAATTAAATCATGGCAGAAGTTACACATCAAAGCCAATTAGGCCGAAGCGGTAAACATCATTATGCAATTATGCATTACTGTACATTTGCTATTACGTCAAATGTTGTGCGGAGAATCCGTATGCCCATTGGATTACATTATATTGCCATCGGATAATGCATATAACGCGAAATGATACGCAATAAGTGATTAACGTTCAACGAATACCTGGTTTGGTTAAAAATTCAAGTACTGTTGTATCAAGCTTAATTCCTTTTATTGTATAATTACAGAGAAATTATGCCAGATCACGTTATTAACTATCAAATCAATTTTCTTTAAATGGAACCATTATCACAGTGCAGATTAACTCATGAGAGGGAATGGATTAAACTCCATTTATCCTCATATTTATACGTACTAGCTCTCGTCTTAACCAAATCATTAGTAAATAAATGCCAAAATCAATTCAATATTATAGTAGATGAAATGTATACAAAAATAATATATTCTAAACAGTCTGCTGCTACGTTGGTGCAAATTATTACTTTCAGATGGCAAAGTCAAGGCTTGCAAACGATGAGGTTATCTCCTCCATTTGCTTAAATCCCACTTAAATTAATTTTCTACAGATCAAAAAATTATTATACGAAGAATGTCACTTCCATCAGACGCCTTTAAGAAGTGCATCTTAATTTTAAAACGAAGTTTGCCCAAGTTTCGGTCTTATAATTATTGGAAGATCTCCGCCATTTACAAAACAACATCAACAAAATATACGGAAGAAGATGTTTTGTTGTAAACGTCGTCAAACTCTATATATATTTCTGTTTACTTCCAACAACGCGAAGAAAATGTTATTCCTTAACTATCAATAGGAATATCTGAAACATGAAGCAGCACAGTAAATGCGCGGAATGTTTTCCAATTGACTTTATAGCCAGGGATACGCTTTTGCGGTTTTGGTTTAATATCAAGTTGACATTTCCATTTTCCAACTGCCAGTATAAATACATAATAAATTTTTGGGTTGCTATTGGCATCCAAAACACTTTACGTTCATTAGTTCTTATTTTCCGGCTTCACAGAATGTTTTAAAAACATTGTCTACTATTCCAGTGATGGAAGATAGCTCAAGTGGAATTCACAAAGGATGAAAATAATTAAAAACATGACGTCGATGCAACAAGATGAAAAGAAGAAATTTTTTACGAGTAATTATTTTCGTCTAGGCTTATATTTATTCAGTCTACCATACCAAAATTTATTTGAGTTGATTCAATCAAGAGAAGTATTTTCGGGTAACAAATTGGAAATAAATTTATTTATCCTGTTTTAATGTGCTGCCGCTGGGATGGTGATCTGTGATCTGTAAAACAAAATACAAATTATAATGTCATCTGACTAGATCAGACTCTGAAAAAAAATTTGAGGAAAGGATTTACCGTGTAATGGAGAATAAAAAATAAGAAGGATAATATAAATTAAATGCGAGCGTGCTTCAAGTTATTTACAGTAGTATAAGTACTAAAAGTAGAATCCAACACAATATAACGATTTATGTCGAAGCTCTTTCTCGTAGATATTAAATATTGGGGGAAATGGATGTTTTGAACGCCAGGTTTAGAAGTATGGATTTGTTCGCTAAAGTCCAAACCGGCCATGGTTCGTGTTCTCCTTGATCACTTCCTGGAAAAACAATTAGTTTCATCGATTAATATTCGACATTTTGGAGTATTGTGGAATATAGTGAACAACATAGCATAGGTTTAAGTTTTGTGCACAATTTACCAGCTAAACATACTTGTTAAAATATTCGTATTCCAAAATACGTATTTGTCTACGTGTTCATCCATCAATTTCTAACTTGTTTAAGTATTATCAAAAACACCAACCAAATTCTTGGAAACAGTATGAGTCTAACAATGGATCCAAATTTGAACACTTGCGAATTCCCAATATTATTGTTGGTTTTATTTTCCCTTTTAGTCGAGACGAATGGCAACTTTAGATCACAAAATCCTTCTCTGGCAACCGCACTCCAGCCGATTTACACCCACCTAAACTCAAATCGAGATCACATTGATGTATCCTTTTACTCATTTGATATTCCAATTACATCCATTCTAGTTTGTCGCATGGTTTTTAAGTTCTCTCTAAAAAACATTGGAAGAAATTTCATACACAAATTTGGACGTCCATTTCATTTGATACTGTCGACGAATTTACGAAAGTATCGGTACCTAGGATGGACAATGTGGCATCATCTTATGCATCCCACAACTGTACTTATTTTTATCGCACGTACTAATGCGTCTATAGCCAAATATAATTTCGATTTACGGAAACAGTTTCCGCCTTATTTTCTAAATATACCGGCATTGAAATTTATAATTCAAATCGAGACTCTTGGTAAGGATATATTGACGAGATATATTCTTATTTGCAAGGAAAACTGTAGCCAAGATAAGGGCATAAATAAGTTCATCGGGAATGTTCTTGGGAACCCGTTGTCTATTCACCGGCAACTTTTTAGTTTTTCTCGATTGGGAAGGGTCGACGTTCTCCTGCGTTTTATGAATTACGTAGGTGCAGACTGGCTGGATAGATCTAAATGCCACCAGTATTTATTTGTAACGAAAAAATTTCTATACTGCAACCAACATTTTATGGTCGCACAAACGTTATCCGAGTTTCATAATTTCTCAATAAATCTCGTCGATGGAAATAAATACCTGACTGTTAACTAAGATTGTAGAGGGCAGTATATTTTAATTAATGAAGAATTCCTACATCAGAAACTTGATGGACCTGCTGACTATCACTTTGGCAGTGGCTTGAGATACTCTGAAACACAACGGACTTACTTATTGTACTGTAAAAATATGAAGCGGCGAAATCGCGAAAAGATTATTGATATCAATGTTTGGCTGGAAGCATTTGGATCTAATACGTGGTCAGTTATGATTACAGCAATGTTTGTAATCGTGATTGGCATTAAGATGAAAACAATTTCCAACCTGAAAACCGATTTCAAAAATCTATTGGACGTGTTAGGGGTTATTATTGGTAGCATGAGAGTTCAATATTTTTCTAAATTTAAAATATTTCTCTTACTAGAGTTTTGTGGCATGTTCATTTGCCAGTTTTATGGAAATGGAATAGTCAGCATTGTAACCATATACATACCTCCGAAGCCATTTGAGACCCTTAAGGATTTTCTTGAGGGAGGCTACAAACTTGCCGCATTTACGGACGCTTCTTTACCGATTTTAAAAAGATTCGATTATGCTAGTTTTAAGACACGCAAGTTATTGAATATTTTTAACGACAGTTTCCACATTGCAAGTCCATGTAATTCAACTGCAGACTATCTGAATATATATGAACTTAAGGTTGGAGTTAAATACAAATCGGAAGTTGTGATTAATCAACAATTGTCGGTACAGAGACACTTTTTTAAACGGTCAGGTTCAAACAAAATGCAATGTTTTGTCTTGCCGGATTACTTAAATGAGCGTCCGCGGATTTTTGTCGTTTATACCGTTAATAGATATTGGATATTTCAAACATATTCAAGAATTGTTGAAAGCGGTTTACAACAGAAATGGAAGGTGTGGGTGAATTTAGCTTACAGAATCTCTGGTCACGTGCAAACAGACGATCCCACTTCCACGCTAAAAGTTCAAAAAGGAGACCAACTTGGTCGGGCTGGCATACTAGGCATTTTCTGTGTTGCTGGTGTATTGCAGTCGCTTGGTTTGGTTTTCTTTATACTTGAGTTGGGAATAATAGGTGTACTTCGTCACATACTATTTGCCATGGTTGTGCTTTATTATAATCGTATATTACAAATATACAGGGGTGTGGTGTTACATATTCAAACAATTTGTTTTGGAACATCAAATCCAATATGGTCAGTAGGTACAGATTTCAATTAAAAAATCATTATGAACGGTAATGCTATTTCCACCTTTTCCACTTTATGTTCCTCGATCGTCCTGGTTTCAGTCATTTTCGTTGCTCAGGGGTCACTGGCAACTTGTAGCTTACAAGTTACCGTTCTGCTCCTCACAAGATCCTTCTCTTCACCTGCCCTTTGATTCACGGTTCCATGCTATACGACTTTTCCCCTATCTAAAATCGTTTATATTCCCATTTGCAAATCCTCCTCATAGTAAATTCCCTGCCCATTTAATTGATATAAATGTCTACAAAGAGAAAGTTTTTCATCAAATCTTTCTCATCAACTTATTTCCATTGTACTGGACAATATTCTTAACACAAAGTAGAATTTAAATAAAAAAACCGAAAAACCACCCACCCACCCAATAAAAGTCGTCCCATATGAATCGTTAACACGGCAGATAAAACCTCTTTTGGAGCTCTTGTATGCTTGCACACGCACACCCAGGTTGACATATAACCAGGATATAAATTATAAACTACATGGAGTTGTTTCGCCGAGATATTCTAATCCTTCTAAAATTGTTCGTGGGGTACGTCCAGGACATTTTGTCTGGAGATTGGAGAGCAACTCTTCAAATCCTCAACAGATTATTTGATGCGAATGCTGTTATAAAAAATGGAAATTGATGTGAATAACTTACTTTCAATGCAGCGAATATTCAATGGAACCTTATGCCAGTTTTCAATATGACAAACTTCTACGGAGAAATGCTGTCGGATCATCCCGAAAGCCCACTACAATACTCTTAAGACACCATATTTACGCATAATTAACTAACTTATACATGCATAACCAGAATACGCGAGATTTTTTGCAGCAATTTCAATCGAACCATTTCAGCTGCCTTTGATATGGAGTTTCTTTAACAGTTTAGAGCTCTGGATTGTTATAAGTTTCCAAAAAAGAATTAAACGAGCTTGAACTGCAGCTATAAAATTTCCACACGGACCTTTCTACTGTCATTTAACGCTGTATACAGCTGTTTTATGATATTGCGGTTTGGATCAGTGCTCACTGGGTTTACTTACCTGTTGGAAAAATTATGTCATTTTTAGAAGCAAATAAAATTGGCATTTTCAACCATTTTAAATTGTTTTTGCGTTAGTACGTCCTGTCACTGGTGAATTGTGATCTTTAAAATATGACTCAAATTTTAATGTCATCTGACCAGGTTAAATTCTGAAAAGGTTTTCATTCAAATGTTTTAAGCCAAACCATGGTTGCAACTATTTCACTGAAATTCGTTCGAAATTAGAGATGCTCTCAAATGCTGGAAAATCAAATCTTTCCCCCATGTTGTAAACAATTATATAACATGAACTAATTCTAGTTGAGAGGTTTATGTTAGTATTCGGAATTCAAGTTGAAAACATTGGCTGACAACTGACAACATCGATATCAATTCGCTAATTCCGAATGTAATGGATGGGAAAAGAGTTTGAGGACAAGATTTACTGTGTAATGGATTTTAAGATAAAATAAGGAGGATATACATTAAACAAGCGTGCTTGAAGATAATTAAAAGAGTATATGTATTCTCAGTAGAAGCCTATATCTAATAACGTATAATGTTGAAGCCCTATGTCATAGAAGCAACTGTATATATTAAATGTTAAGGAAATTGATGTTTTGAACTATAAATCTGAATTGCGAATCGGTTAGCTAAAATGCAACCAGGCAATGGTTCGTGTTGTCCTTGATCACTTCCTGGAGAAGCTATTCGATCCATCGATTATTATTCGACAAAGTAGAATTTTGTAGTGTATACTGAACCACGTAGCATTAGTTTAAATTTTGTGACCGTTTGCATGGACTGCACCGAACACTTGATGGCAACACAAACTTTATACAAATTTCACAATATTTCCACGAATTTTGTTGATAGATATGAACATAATTCATACAAATCAGTCCATGAGGAAGGGGAATATATTGCGATTGAAAACTGTATGCATTTTACGAACACGAATCTACCTATATTTTATCACATCATCAGTGGTCTACAATACTCTCACACCGCAAGATATTACCTATTATACTGTAAAGATATGCAACGGCGAAATCTCGTTAAAATTCTGGATATTGATGTGTGGTTGGAATCTTTTGAATCTGAAACATGGATAATTATAATTACAACGATAGTTTTAGTCGTGACTGCGATTAAGATGAAAATAATGTCAGATCTAAAAACCGACCTTAAAAATGACCTAGACGTGCTAGGTCTTACTATTGGTAGCTCAACAGGTCCATGTTCTTGCAAATTAAAGATTTTTATTTTGTTAGAAATTTGTGGCATGTTTATTTGTGAATTTTATGGAAACGGAATAGTCAGCACATTAATCATCTATATTCCACCCAAACCATTTGAGTCACTTAAAGACTTACTTGAAGGGGATACAAAATCATCGGGTATAAAGATGTTCCTAACAAGAAGTTATTTTATCCTGTCTTTGAGAAACGAAATTTATTAAATCTTCTGGATGCTAGTATCGACATTGCCGATAGAAAACAATCTCGTGAACAGAGAGTGAATATGTATATACAAAAGAAAGCTTATACCTACGATCCTGTACATTTGTTTAATCAACAATTATTCTTCGAAGAATATATTGTTAAATAGCGTGGTTTAACCACCATGGAATGTTTTATCTTGCCTGATTACTTATCCTGAACACATCTGTGCGTCCTAAAATTGCATATAATTATATATATATATTAAATATCCAATTATTTTTTGGAATAGTTTGACAAATAATTACACATATACCTCCATATAAACAAATAGAGCCACACCCAAGAACAAGAGGAAAACGGCGGCAAGTAAACATAAACCAATTGTGATATATACCGTTTTAAAATCGGATGTGTTGTATCGCATTGTAATAATCTGATGATTAAAAATCTGCCAACGGTTCCTTTTATATGAAGATGCGGGGATACTAGGACAATATCGCATATTTTATGACTTTTTCCAATATATTTTTATAGCAGTAAGAGTTTGCATGATGATCCAATTATATTCTGAGACCTTTCCGAGAAATATCATTGAATGCTAAATCAATGTACTAAAATTTATACTGCAGCAAATGAATTAAATTTTGTTCGAATAATAACAATTTCAATGTCAAATGCATAACATGCATTACGTCATTTTCAATTATGTCAATGTTTTTGATGAATTTCATCGTAGTCATTGGATTGCCTTGTATTGCCATCGGATGATCTAGATAACCTGAAATGCTACGCAATAAGTGATTAACGTCGGCCGAATACCTGGTCTTGTTTATTTATTCAAGTACTGTTTCACAAAGTTTAATTCCGGTTTATTGTATAATTACATACAAATTATGCCAGATCACGTAATTAACTATCAAACCCATTTTCTTTAAATGGAACTATTATCATGGGTGCAGATGAACTCATCAGAAAGAATGTATTAAACTCCATTTATCCTCACATTAACATGAACTAGCTCTCGTCGTAACCAAATCATTTACAAGAAAATACCAAAATCAATTCAATATTATAGTAGATTATAGTAGTATTATTATAGATGAAACGTATACAATAAACATATATTCCAAACGAGCCTGCTGCTACGTAGGTGCAAATTATTGTTTTCAGATGGCAAAGTAAAGGCTTTCAATCTATTTGCGTCAATCCCAGTTAAGTTTATTTTCGGCAGATCTAAAAATTGTTACAAGAAGAATGTTGCTTCCATCGTCTTACTTTAACAATTACGGCTTAATTTAAAAGATTATGTAGTTCGATCAAGTTTAAGGATAGTTATTATGGGAAGACATCAGTCATTTTTAAGACAACATTAATAAAATAAACCGATCAAAATGTTTTGTTGCAATCGTCGTCAAATTCTATATATATTTCTGTTTACTTCCGACAACACGAACAAAATGTTATTCCGACATAATCAGCCGAAATGTCTGCCGAAACATCAAGCAGCATAACTAAAACAACGCTCCCAGTTTGGACTTTCTACCACTATACGTTTCCAATTTTTTCCCCCTAAATTTGCTGTACATGTGCCGAGTTTGAAATTGCGGCAGACATATTATCACCTGTTATCACAAATTTGTTTCATGTCAAAAAGTAGGATACAAGTGTGAAACTTTGTAAAAAATGAACAAAGAAACCTGAAGGTAGAAACGTTTAGTAACTCATGACTTATATAGGCTATAGGATTATGAATTTATTCAGGTACAAGTTGGGTAGATTACAACGAATTCACACAAAAATAGATATAAAAAAACATGAAACGTTTTACATCAAGAAATTTAAGTATAACAAAAAATATTGATATTGTGCCTAAATAAACAGCACCTATGATGGCTTCATTTATTCTTCAAATGGCAAGAATCACAATTATAACAAATGGATTGAACAGATAAATGTAAAAACTAGCGTAGAAATTTTCACACATTAAATCAAATCCATTGAAACAAAGTAATTTGTTTTACCTTTCAACGTAGGATAATAGTTTACGCGTTCATAAGTAAGTGGGAATTCCATCGCTATGCTAGCGTTTTACGAAAGAGTACAATTTGTTCCGATAAATGGGATTGCATGCATTAAAACTATTTGCTTGCCAATAAAACTTTTCATATAAAATTATCTACGGATTCAAATTTACATGAACGCCAATCAATAAAAACTATAAAGAGCAATACAACTAGCGGATTATACGCGCCTTTATCTTTTGCCTATCTGTATGATACTGATAAGCTCTTGAGTAGGTAGCCTTGTTAGTTCTACTCTTCAAGGTGGTATTGGATCCAATATATATTTTCTATCATTGCAGCTTGCCTCCTTTTACAATATTTCATTTAACTTTTTAAAGTATTTATTTTATATCTAGATTGTCAGAGGAATAAAACATTTTCATGCAGGATGTAGTAATTTTGTGGTTGCTAATGTGAAAAGGCGGCTTTTGTAATCAACCAAAAGAAAATCTAGAGCTCATCATTCTGGCAAGATAAGGACTTTTTGTTTGAACTTCGCACTCATAATGAATTTCGATAACTTTAAACGACTTTTTTAATTCTTCTACAGCCTCCATTGGACAAATCATTGTTCTACTAATTTTTTCAAAGTGGATATTAAGCTCAACCAAATTTAAAGAGGGAAAGTCATTCTTCTGAAAAAATGCTTTGAACTCATCATAATGCTCTGGTACAGTAATACCAGTTTCTAGTTTCTTTATGGTCGTACTACCGAGAATATTTTGAAAATCTTGAAAACGTGCATGGCCATGTAGTGATATGAAGCTATCAAGTTTGGGGAATGTTGTCTTTACGTCAGCAATGATATACTGGACGAGTTTTCGGCTTGAAAGAAAATCTAGGCGAAGTTTCAAAAGATTTGGCATTTTCATAAAATCTTCTTCAAATAGAACAACATCCCATGTTGTCATTGGGAAGCAAAGTTTTTTCAGGGTTTTTCTGCTAGCATGAATGATGGAGCGGACACCTTGCACATTTTCTGAATCAATTTGACCGTTATCTATTCTTAAATTATGTAAAGCCTTAGTTTCAGCCAAATGAGGAAACGATTTTAGAAAGTTGGAGCATTCCGAAAAATTCTCTAATGATAACTCCTTTAAACCCTCCATTTTGACTTTACTGAAATTCGATGGAAATTTGTCTGCCTGAAAATCATATCGTTCTTCACAGTTGTCATCATTGGTATTGTTTATATGAAGGTGAGCTAAATTTGGCAAATTTTGTAGAAAGAAGTATAGAGTCTTTAAGTCATAGAGGCCTTCTAGATATAACATGGTTACTTTTTCGGAATTATACAAGGGTACAGTTTGGGGCCAGTCGTTTTCAGATTCAATGCTAACGTACAAGTCTATTAGTGTGTTGTCAGATATTTCCAACATTTTTGTTTGATAGTCCAGGTAAGATACTACATCAAGCTTTTGTGTTTTATGGTGTTTGCTGTGAATTTTTAAGAGACCGGCTGTTTGTGGCTGTGCCTGAAAATAAAATATTAAGAGGTATTAATTTATTTAGAAGTTGTAGCAAATTTGTTTTCTGAATGAATTACGTAAATCTATGTGTCACTTGATCGAATCTCACCTCGGCCTCAGTTGACGGCTTGTCATGTGTATTGCCAGTTTTTAGAAATAACGCTACCACGCACCCGGCTGACATTCCAATAATTACAGCGATGCATATTAAAAGCATATAGTTGACGAAAGGATTCTTGTGGATACCTCTGACGAGGAAATTTCCTTTTGTGTCATCTGAATAAACTGGAATTAGCAAACAAATTTGTAGAATATTTTTAATGATTACTATTAATTTTGTAACAATTTTTAGTCTAACCTTTGCATGTCTGATCTGGATTGTATGGCCTGGAGAGAGGACTTTGTTCCTGATTTTCCACATCTGTCATTTTCCATTCCTTGTGTGATTTTGAAACTTGAGTTGACGTCTTGGAAGGACTGTAATTCCCTCCGGGTTTTTGTTGTTTTTGGTGTTTTCTAATTAAAATTTATGATATGTTAATTCTAATACTTGCTTATGTATATGAAGTAATGAAAGGTATTTTTTCAGCAAAGTTATTACTGCAGGAATAATCTGTCAAATTATGTAATTTTATTCAAGGAAAACTGAACTTAAAATTAAGAAAGATATTACCGTTTGAAGTGGTTAATGAATACGTAATTCGTAATTGGACTACATCATTCCATAAGAAAAACTGATTCACTGCTGTCGTTTAAAAGGTATTGCCAATTAACATATAAATTAGTTTTGGACAAATGATACTTACGTGGATGCTATTCGGAGTGATGACCAGCACATTTCAGATAAGATAATACATTGATCGACACTACGTATCACCATCCTGCTCGGTTCACATAATTATACAATCGTCCTATATGCAAGCGTGAAAGTGTTTATGACAGCTTGCCAAGCGATAAAAACTCGATGAGCCCAATTTCGGAGTACAGATTTAAGAATATACAAACTTTGATAAAAATGAAAAATAACTAAAGTACACAAAAGTTGGTCGTGTGCAATAAGCTGTATTCTGTCCACCGAGAAACAAAATTTTACAATTTTACTTTTCATGTTATCTGAAAAGTTCAAGCTGTATTCTGACAACGATAAAAATTATTTTTTGTGTGAGGATGTAGATAAAACGTTACTGTGAATATTCTGATTTCGATTACTACGGAGTCAATGTAAGGCAGGACAAAACAATCAACATGTTTTTTTACAAAAGCTACAAGTCAAACGGTTAATACCTTCACATTTAAACAAATAGAATATAATTGCTTAATACACTGTCATGTTATGAATTTAATAAGTTATGTACTTAATTCCAGAAAAATAATTTATATGAGCAAAAGCAGGAGGACGGGATAAAACGACGAGTTGCTATAACTTATATAATTTGAGCTTAATTTAATAACGTGGGTGCCTGGATATAATATCGTGAATGAATTCGTACTCTGATTGCATTGATTCTGAATATTTGTTATTAAATGCTTCCATTCGACGTCAATAATATTATTGAATGCATTTCTCGTTACTACTCTTTCATATGCTGACAACTTCACCACAAGTTGAGTAAATTTTCCTGACTCTCATAACCAATTTAAGTTTCAAGGTTATCTTGATCCAGCTTTTTATTTGGGACCTACTAAAAGACACAACCAACTTGCACAAGTGCACAACCTTGCACAAGTGCACAAGTGCACAACCTTGCACAAGTGCACA
>JAHZMV010005896.1:0-14839 GCA_027743765.1 Coecobrya sp. COE2
TGCAGGACAGCATACAGTAAGACGGGCTGCTGGCTAGTGACTATCTCACCGTTTCCCACTGAGACATTCTCTCTGACTTGTTTGGAAAAATTTAGAGGATGGTCCCTTAAGATATAGTCTTAATTTTAGGAAATACAGGAACAGGAATACACAGTGGAGTAGCAATAGTAATAATATGAATATTAGTTAGTTTTCACTGATAGTTTGGTATGGAAATGGTGGTCGTGGCTGTGTAGGTGGAGGAGGATTAGTAGGAATCTTCAAGGCGGAAAGTAGAAGGATAGACAACCAAAGTAGCCCAGTTGAGAGGAAATAATGACTTTTATACATACCACCAGCAGCACCAACATCATCAGAAGCAGCGTCATGTTGAGAACTTTTAATGTGGTTGGTTTTATGCTGCGGATCTTTTCTTTATTGAGGTGGCCTCAGTAGTGGTGATGGTGTTGGTGGTGCTGATCCCTCTACAAATAATAGTTAAACAAAATTGTTAATATTCACGAAAAATATCTTGCAGCATCTTGTTTCGAGTCCTTGTGAGTTTCAACAAAACGAGACGTAAAATGGAAATGCATATTTCCAAACCATATTTTTCATGACTTTCCGTTTATATGTATTTACAAGTAAAGGAAATGCTTTCACCTGGCCAATTTTTAAGACAGTAAATCCAAAAGATGGTACCAACGGCCATGGAAAAGAAGTCATGTGGGTGATGATGATGACATTGACTACGGTAGTGCATTTTACTGGATCACAAAAAGATCAAACTGACATTTCGAGTCAGCCATTTCCTTTCATTTGAAACGTTGTATCCTTCCAAATACCGGATTCGACAAGAATAAGGAAGATGAGCATCACTGGTACATAAATTGTATACCAGCCAATGAATTGGAAGGAAGGAAATCGGTAATAATATTCACTGCATCCGTAGGGTCTAAAAGTAATAAACGACGATTAGAGGAATTGTGGGATTCAAAATGGATTTGAATCGAATCGTCGCACACTTACTCGTTCCCCCTCTCACTTTCTCATAATATCCTTCAAATTATACCCACCACTATCATTTTATCCTTTCTTTTTTTCCTTTTCCCAGTGTAGTGAAAAAGAGAAAAGAATTTTTTACCAAGTTAAGCGGACGTTTTGCCCACCATTTCGGTGTGACGCGACGACGACAACGAGAACAAGGTGTTTGTTGAGAGAGTGTTAGAAGTTAGAAAGAAATGGGCCACAGTGAAAAGATCAATTCAATAACCATTTCTCCATATATAGTTTTTTCTGGAAGGGAAGAATTGAGAGCAAGCCGAAAAGAAATGGAGGTATCATCATCATCATCATCACCGGGATAACCGGGACAAGTATATAATATGCCCATTCTTCAGATGTTCGCTGCTCGCTTTCTCTACAAAGACGAGTGAGATGATCTTTTTTATTGAGCTCATAAAAATGGGATTCGGATTTAGCTTCCTTTTCTATTCTTTAAAAAACCAAATCGCATTCTCTTACTCAGGGCGATAGGGAACTTAGAAAACTAAAGAAACTGCGATTTTCCTCTGCCTTAAAATATAAAGCGATTTGAGAATAGTTTTACAACTTTGTTTAGCCAGTCAGTGGGAGTAGCTACAATCCCTGGATTTTACTGGCAACTGACAATTTAATGCAGGTAGCAAAGAAAGTATCATCATTTTTAATGTCTGTTTATATCCCATTACTCCGTCACTTTGTACTCCCATTATCAAGCAGAAAAACACGTGGCATTTTTACTGATTTTTATTTATTTCATTTCTTTTCATGGTTAAAAAAGGATGCCCCGTTATTGCCATCCATATGCATTCTTTCATGTAACTATGTATCTGTCTGACTAAAACTTTTACGGAAAGTGCTAAAATGAAGGAGAAACAAAGCAAATGGGAGAGCATTTTTCCTCTCTGCCACATTTTTCAGATATTTAAAAAGCAAAAATATAAAGCATCAGGATTCCTATATAAAATAGGTGCCAGTATACTATACAGACAGATTATATAATGAAGTGATAAGAAGCTTTCTAAAAAAATGTACTATAGGATTTCTTTCTCTCGCTTTCTCCCATCTTGTTGCTTTCCTAGAAATAAATTGCAGTACTCACTCATTTTTTCATGCTGGTGGTGGCGCACTACAAAGGAAAAAGATGAACAAGAAAAGAGGATTTTTATTTAAAGGGGAAAAGTTTTTTTTGGAGTAGCGCTATGGTTATGACGGTAATGATGCGGTTATGTAACAACCAGTTCATGACAAGCCAGAAAAACATGCTCGCTGCTGCTGTAAACATGTTGTGAACGCTGAGACTTTAAAAAATACACAATAACAACTAAAAATAAGATGCTTTACCAAAGCAATTTCCTCCCATGATGATTTTATAAGTCACCCACGCATTTTAGCCTTTCAACGAGAATTCTAAGGTGGTTAAAAATATGAGTGAAACTGGTAGCAAGAAATGAAAAACGTACGCATGCATCAATCTAGTAATAGCTTCATCTTCATCCTGCATCAACCTTGCAAAGAATTGTTGCAAAGAATTAAGTAATTGTTGTTGATGATGATGCTGACTTTCCATTTCTGGATAAAAAATAAATGAGGCGAGTAAAAGTTGAGTTGTAAAGAATTTGCCCAAAACTTGTAACGCTTCCAGCTTCGAGTACTTCCCCTCCTCTTTTGTATCACATTCATGCTTGACAACATACACATGTGTGATGGTAATGATGATACAAATGAATTTACTATTTCTTTCGAGTTTTGATTTTGAAATAAATGTAATTAGTCAAATTACTACTTCATCTTCTTTTCAGTTTAAAAATTTATAAACAAGGGACATATTTCCTTTTTTAATTCATGTTCCATTTATATGCAAATTCATCAAAAAATGAATACGCTGTAGTGATGACTTTTTATGGAGCTATGTTTATAAACTGTGTAACGGCGTTATATTCAATACTTGGCAGCTTTACTACATTTATCATTTTATAATCAAAATGAAACTAACCCGTAATTTCGTCCTATTATCTTGTTGTTAAGCTTACAGCAAATAGGTATACTGTTTCCCAGAAAACTCGGTATTATTATTTTTATTTAAGGTAGTACGTAATATCTGCAATGTAGGTTGCAGTGCTATACCACACGTTAAGCTAAAATGAACTTGTAGTCTCACAACTTGCGAATTTTTCCTGGAAGTAGAAAAAGTATGATTGATCGTTCCAAGAAAATAACCAAAAGCTCTCAAAGTAAGAAGCCAACTTGCCAACAAGGAATAAAACAAAGTCTAAAAGTTCATTTTTTCCTGCCTTTCATCATCACTGACCAACTAATCCCTCATCTTCACCACATCATCATTACTTCGCATTCCAAGCAGGTTTCAAGGAACACATATTAGGTTGGTTATATTGTTATATATTGTACTGCCGGTAATAATGAGTAATACAATAATGGTAAAAGAAAATGCACAAGTATGAGCTTTGAGCTAAAAAGAAAAGAACAACTTTTACGTTTTGATGCTTATTTTTCCGCCTTTTGCTATAAAACTGACATAATATCCTCACTAATAATTCTCAACCACCGGGATGATGAAGATCCCGCAGTGATGAGTCTATGTCTGTGACTCGTGAGCAGCGGAAGGGCGTGAAGCGATCCAAAACTGCGAAACCTACCTTCTTTCTTCTACGCTGCATGAGAAAAATGATGAGAATTGCAGTAATGCGGACGATGATAATATTACTATGACCACTTTGTTCATTTTTTTACTTTTAGTTTGTCTTATCATTATCGTTATTACTTACAGATTCGGTCTTAAGCGTGGTAGTCCTCGTCCGCAATCAGATTCATGGCAGGTGGTCGCCTCCTTAGCTTTCGCCCTGGCTTTTTTCATATAATGATAATGGGATGAGCTAACTGCATTTTTCCAGTTGGAGAAACTACAAAACTAGTTTATTTTTCCTGTGCATTACGTAGGAGCTTCTTCAAAGAATTTATTACCAATAAAACGTAGTGCAAAGTGCTGTCCATTTAGCAATGTCCATCTCGTGCCGTGAGACAGAGCGATCGATTCGCAAATGGAGCCTTGAGAGTCAAAAAGTCAATTATCTGCCAAATCATCTTCTGAGGAAGAGACAACTAGCTGTGAAGGGCTTTCTCACAAACAACATAATATTCAATAACAAATCCAGGTATGAGTTTCTGTTCAGATCGAGGCCCCTCTTTTTAGGGTAAAAATAGGAAGGAAAGGTAATCATTGGAATGGTCGTCATAAATAAATTGCTAAAGTAACTGCCAAACTGCTCAACTTTGTTTCTTAGCTTATACATTTCTTATTACATAACGTCATGCCATCGTTCCTACAGTTTCCTCACAATTTGTATAATAGCAGTTTCCGCATTTAACTTTGAACGTTATGTTAAGAAAATTGGAATGGCTTGCAATTATGAACGAGTCATTTCTGATTTATTTTTAAACTCATATATATCTACAAAACTTGGGTCCGTGGTTGCGAGACGTGACTTTTACTTCTTGATAGAATATCGTCATCATCATAACAGTTATGTATTCATTTTTCCATATTCTTGAAACGTCTGTCTGGAATAAAAAAGGAAAGCGTTCTCGACTTCATTTTTGGCAATCCCACACTCTAACCGCATTTTCTCATTTCGACTTTTGTAATTTTTGGGCAGCTTTCTTAGATTTTTTTCTTACTAAAAACGAAAAAAAGTTTTTCTTCCCAGGCACGTACCAACAGCCTTGCACCATTACTATTATCGTCTCTGTGACCATGACAATGCCAAAGTCTAAAAAAGAAAGAAAATTTACTCTTTTATTCTCTTCTGCCGGTTTGTGTCCTCCATTCCATTCCATGCATTGAATGATGGAGCGATCACTGATCATCATAATAAGTTTTGTTCTCGATCATCATCATCGACGGCGACGGAGAAAAAGAAGTGCACGGAATACAAAAGATCAGCATTATATTCATAATCTTTCCACAAATACTGTTTGGCGAACACGTCCAAAAACATGGATGCACCAAACACAACTCTTGTTCCTTTTGTGCTCTTTCCAGCTTTCCCTATACATTGTTTGCGTCAATGCTGCTGGTGCAATGTCACCCCTGTTGCACCGCCACTGATACAGGCCGCGTTTCTAATCTTTCTACAAATATAATATATTATGGACAAGTCCTTTTTTGTTGACTTTGTTGTTTCTTTAGTCTGTATAGACTGAATTGTTTTCTTTCTTCTTTTCCTCTTGCCTCTCACTAAGAAAATATTGTGATGTCGGTAGTAGGAGAGGAAGTTAAACGGGAAGAAACGCACTATTTCATTCTCAAGTTGTCAAACCAGGAAAATTCCGCGTAAATAAAGTTGCTCCTGGACTGTTGCTATATAATTATTATTAATATGGTCATATAATGATTGCAAAGTGTGAAAAATGGGGTGAAGCATATATCATGTTTTTCCTGCTTGTGTCACTCTGACCAGTAACGAGTGTACGCAGAACTACCGTATGTTTGACTTATTATGCTGGTGTATGCCTTTGTTTGGACAGCTACATATTTCAAAGTACAAATCCTATTTATCTTGTAAGTACATATTTCCATTTTATTTATTTGCCATCCTTTCTCCTTTCTGTCCCCAGCCGACGCTGAATCGACAAAAAAAGGAATGGCATAAAACAGGATGGTCCACACTGAGACAGGGTCTCCTCTTCCTTTTTCTATTATCTTCCTGCATTTGTACGCTTTCCACTAAATTTGTGGAGCAAGTAAGCAAGATGTAAAGGATTGTTGCACATTTTTTTACATCAGAATTGGCAATCAAAAAGATTCTATTGGGAAATCAGTCAGTGGAAATTTCAGATACATTGTACTAAGCTTGAATTTGTACTTTGGTGAATTCGATGGAAGTCGTATAGATGATATTGACGTTGGTATCACAGAGAGTAGTAGTGAGTCAGCCAAACTATTTACTAAAGTGTAAGAACGACGCGGCCACAGAATGGCAGATCCTTGAATCCTTGTGAGACCTCCTGCTGTGTGGTCGTGGCAAATTGAGTGTGCACAAAGCACTCCTTTTTTCCTTGGAATCGCTTCTTACACAATTTCTTCAGTTGACAAAGGGAGTTCCTTCATGTAACTTCAAGCAGAAGAGTCTCAATTGAATCTGAATCAGAAGAATATCAAGTATAATTGTACTTTTGATGTCAAAAATCATCATCGTCAACCTTGTTACTATCACGAAAAAGTAAAATGGCATGAAGCAAGAAACTTTATCGCGATTAATTCCTTTTGTTTGCAGTTAATTACTTTACTTGTATTACTCGGTTACAAAAAAACCTAAAAATATATCGGTAATCTGCTGGGAAAATCGAAGAAAATTAAATTTATTTTGGGAGAAAGATAGAAAGAGGGGGAGGAGGAGGAGTAAAAAAACGACGAAACAAAATTAGATAAAGCATTGAAAAAAAATACATGGAAAAGGATTTTGGCTTTTGTTATAATAATATGTACTTTTGTGCAATGGTTGCAGTTTCGGCAACGCAGCCTGTGGTTTTTTTCCTATTGACAGAGGAAAAACAGGATTTATTTCTCTTGTTGATTTACGAGTATTTATCTTTTACCTATTTTTCACGAGAGCTAGCAAACTCTGAACAAGAGAAACAACTAGGTCGTTCCTTTCTGTTGTTTCCCTTCTGACGGCTTGTTAGTTACTTGGAAAAGGAAAGTAGCATTAGTGAAGAAGAATCCACCGTAAAGAAGAGCGACATCAATGATCTTTTCCAAAGAAGGCTTACTTTTTTCATGTACTTAGAAAACTTCCAACTGACTTTTCAATATTGTATACTAAAATGCCTGTGTGTAGAGACTATTTACTCAAATCTTATCTCGGCTTGTGTAGACTTTGTTAATCAATCACAACAACAGGTTCAATAGACAGATGATGAGCTTTTCTCATTGTTCGTCAGTAGATTACTTTTTAAATGCAATTTTCCTTCTTTTTTTTAAAAAAAAAAGAAAGAAAGAAATGTTTCAAAGTTTCTTTCGATTAAGTGTTAAGCAATTCTTGAAAGGCATTATTACGTATTGGATGCAGCACCCGAACCATTCAATTTTCACACAAAAAGAAAAGATATATTGCCTTTTACTAAAAACTAGTGTGTAAAACTTACTAGTTGCCTTTATTTCCCAAAAACTGATAGAGTGGGGCTTCTATAACAAAACATGTTTGAAAGCGTGTGTGCACACGCTCTTGACTTGAGTAAAGGTGGGAAAGAGACAAAGCTCTGCTAATTTATTTGATGGCACTTCACTTCATTTTAAATTTTGTCACGTCAACAACAACACCACCAACAGTAGCGGAGTGAGTTGTTCCAAAAAAGCATAAATTAAAGTGAAGTCTGCTAAGTACACATCAGCGCCAATATATGCACACGTCAACTTCAACTCAAGTCAACATTATTGTCATCATCAGCAACATGAACAAGTAGTGAAACTTGAAGGACAATGAAAATGTAGTAACAGGCAAAGTTAAATATCTTGTTCAGCGTGCACGTCGAACGAGTTCCAGTTGAAGTGGATTTGACGTTCAGAAATAATAAAAGCGTTTCAAGGATCTCACTACTGGCATGTTGACACTGATGATTATGTTTTCAAGGAAAAACGCATCAATCTCGTAATCCTCAGCCATACTCTCAATCTCATCCCTCATTTCTCTTCCACCACCACCACCACCATTACCACGGCAAATATATTGCTGAACATTTTTTATCTCTTTTTTTGAAAATTACCTGTATGTTTCCAGGAGAAGGAGGGAGAAAGTAAGTATACAGTAGTCAAAGTAATTTCATTGTTAATGATCCCTCTTCTCACTTTTCATCCTTTAGAAATCCAAATGACTGCTGTCGGGATGATGAGAGGGATTATAATAATGTAGCGAAATATATTTCCAAACATAGCATACAACTGGGTTTGACCACAGGTGCGGTGGTGGTGAATATCCATAAGCTTACGCGATTTAAAAAATATCTTGTCCCACCTACTCTCCTCATAGTAATAAGTAAGATTGCATACCTACGCATAATATTATTACACATTTCCATACACTCCTCTCTTTAATCTTCTGGAAACTTTTTTTAAAGGTCAAAACCTCCATTTAGCATTCATGAAAGGAGGATCATGTATTTTAAAGCCTTATTTCAGCCACTCTGCCACTTTCCTTGTTTACTGCTACTGACTACCACCGCCACTATTTCCATAATGTTTTCCTCTGTTGTTTGCATGGTTTGCATCATCATCATCCTTGCTGCAAGTTATTATGCAGATATATTCTTTGCTCTCATTCTCTCCCCCTCTCTCAGGGTTCTCTTTAATATAATATTTAATGTCAAGTAAAGAGAACACGAGAAAACCCAAGAGTCGTAACGAGCTCATCTTTCTTCTTCTCGTTCTCATGCTTAAATTCGCTGCAGTTTCTTCCTGTGGAAAAATTCCGTACCTTTAAAATAGGCTGTTTCTCTCTCGCTCCCACTTTTCTCCTTGTTTCATTTTAACCATTCATACCAACCAGAATCAGTACTGCTACCTAATGCCAACCACCATAACTGCCCTTGCATTGGCTAGACAGTAGGTATAATAAAAAGGCAAGGGCAATCAGGGAATAAAAAGTTTTCTTTAGAAGAAGAATAGGGAAAAGCCTAGATAGAATAGATGATGGCATACTCGTGTTTTTGTTGTGGGGTAGTTACAATAATACATTTAACATGGTAATATTATTATATCGTCATCGTGGTGGTCGTGGTACACTCATCGTCAGTCAAACGCACACGGGAAAGTTATTCACCAATTTTCTTGTGTACCAGGCATAATTAGTGTTCCCAGCGGAGAAAACCAGGAAGAAAGGGAAAATTTACAGGACATTCTTGCTAGTAGTGTTGTTACTACTACTCCTACTATTTTTTGTAATTTTGGTTGTTATACTAGTAGTAATGCGGGAGAATGAAGCAGGAAGGAAGAAAGACGAACTAACGACATGACATACCACCAGCACCACCACCAACGAAGAAAACAACAGGGGCAAAAAGGCAATAATAAATTTTAGCACGGAAAATATGGAACAAGACTCTAGAAATCTGCTCTCTGAGTGGTTTTCTATTTTCTTGGCCTCGTTTGAAAGTAACTTATACTCCTTCCTTGGAGAAAGGTAACTCATTCGTGAAAATGTATTGGTGATCCACAGAGAAGAAGCTACGAGAAAAAGGTTTTCGTTGTCAGAGAAATAAAAACAATATAATGTTTGTGGATGGTTCATTGTCTACTGTCGTATAGAGAGCGCGTGTTGACACGACGATGGTAAAGCAACCCAAGATTTACTCATCCATTTATAATCAAATGTTTACACATCACATAGCACGGCTTCGGCATTCATCCTAGCAGGAATGTTCTTCCTATTAATAAATATCACTATAATAATGTTTTAGAAGAATGTCGGCCAGGAGCAAGAACAGAAAGGTGTTTTCGCAAGTTGTCGCCTGAGAAAAAGATTGCTTTGTGTTTCGCTAGCAATAAGAGTTAAAAAAAGTATTTTCTTATTTATTGTTTCATGCGTGCCTTTGTTCAAAACAATGCATAACATGATTTTCACCTCTTTGTTCCTTTTCTCTTTCTTCCTCATGCTCTTGTTTTATGTTTGTTTTGCAAACAAGGTCAGCAAACACTGTACACCTTGTTACAATGGTAACAAAGATTGATTGTTTTAGGATGTAGAGCGAATACTAAGTTTTTGTGGAATTTTCTTTTTAAAATGTTTAATAAAGTCATTTCTGACTATTGTTTGATAAAGAAATAGCATCAATCATGATTTTTTTAAAAAAAAGTCCTGTTACTACAGCTTCTTGGTTATTTTTGTTTTCCAGGCATTTATTGGATGGTTGCTTGAAGTATTTCTCCTCGTATTAAATTTAACCTTGGTGGTTGACTATTATGAAAATTTGCCCAAAAAGGTGTCATAAAACGTGACCGCTAAGCACTTCCAGAAACTTCACTTTATGTCTTCACCATAAATAAATACTACCAATCACCTCTCTCCATTCGTCGTCTTTTCATTCTCTACCACCACCGCCATCCTCATCGCGACCATTCCACTTTCTTCACATTTCCTTGCTACTTTCCGCTTTCATTCGTTTCTCCCGGCGTCTTGTTATGAAAGTTGCTAATAAGCAATACTGCTGTAGCTGAGCAAGAAAATGTTACTACTGAGTAGGCCATGTCATTAAAGGATACTTACTCCCACCACCGCTACTTTCCTCTACTTTCCTACTCGACTATCTTCTTCTTCTCTTTTAAGATGGGCAGGAAGAAGAGGTGGAGTGCAACACACGACCATACAGCCTTATAGACAATGCCACTCTTTGTATATTATGGGCACACGCACAGTATTTATATCCACTCAACTATTCTTCCTTCTTGATTCTTTTATGATGATGACGAAGAAGATGCTCGGCTAATGAACCCATCTACGTTTGGCAAGCTTCTTTTGGCATTCAGTCCGGTAATGTCTTCATCTCGTCTAAATTCTGGACTCCATTCTATGTCGTGTCGTTGCCGCCACCACCAATACCACATCTCACATCAAAGTGACGCTGGTGGTCTTCATGTGGTTTTTGTAAGTTTTCATGGACACGTTCTTCGTCAGTTCTTTCTCTCATGTCCATTTATCTCTGTTTGTACTGGAGGAGAAAAACGAACCTAAACTTGCAACAAATTAATGTACACCTGACTTTCAATGAAATTACTAGGTTACCAATAAGAGCGTGAACAATATTGACAGTAAAACAAGGTTATTCCGAAATCTTACACAGGGAAGGAAGCAAGTTTGGCAGTAATTTACTTTCTACATTTTACATGATGACATTGAATATTATGATATAGCTTTGTATTACTCAACACACAGTGGACAGGGACAAGATACGATATCCGAAATGTCATACACATTGGCATAAACATTACCTATCTTTAGTAAAGTACGGTCGAAAATTGATTTTTTTCTAAAGTACACTTTTCCTTATAAAACAAATTGACTGGATGTTTGCGAATATCAGCACTTTATTTTTTCGCTTCCTGCTTTCTTCCTTTTATATGTTTGGTAAGGCCATATGTCATATAAAAAGTTGAAAGGATGTCAGCATTTTGTGATGTTGATGATGACAGTGACGTCGAAGAGAAATATAGCTGCAAGTTAGGGAAGAGGAGGACGCTTGATGGTTTGACAGTAAAAAAGTAAGAAGCATTGAAAGTGAGAGAACACTCAAAAAAGTGATAACGCCTTTGACATTTTCAGCATCATCACCAACACAGTTTTCTCAATAGCCACTTACCGCATCCAAACGCATAGTCGTATAGGTAGTCTCTTGAATTTTTTCACATTTTTCATCGTACAGGTAAGAAACTGCATAGGTATGTAGGTACACGATAGTCTATACAATGCTTCTATTCTGAAAAATGCGATCGTCCTTCAACAACTCCCTGTTTGTTGTCGTCGCTCCTTTCTCCATTTTCAAAACGAAGCCGGAAGCTTATTTTTTCCAAGCACACAATCAATTTTCTTTAACAAGAATGTAACACACTCAGAGGTACAGACTTTTCGAGTCTACTTAATTTTCTCGTACATACAGGAAAGTACCTACTTGTTCCACTGAACAACTTGTGTTTGTGTAGTTCTCGCTTCCGTTTACTCACTCTTCTCATGTTTGCATTACATCTTGACAACTTACTAACCCAGTTCTATAACCTTTAAGAAACTGTTTGGCTACTTTCCTTCAACCTTTACGACTACTCATCGTAGTCGTAGTATGAGCACCGTCCGACCGCTTTGGCTCACCATGAATACAGACAAGATTTATTTAAAAAAAATTGTTTGGCCATCCATAAAAAGTTTTGGGAGGACTTTCTTCATAGATAATAAATTTGGCACGCTGGTATGACTTATACTACATGGATGTGAGAAATTTCTCGATGGACATATGTGATGAAAATAAGCGTCATGCATAAGCCTGTTTAATTTCGTACGTCAAGCACTTTTTTAAATCTTGCATATAGAGATTTAAGCGATAGAAGGGAAGCAGCGCACAGCACCTGTTTTGGAACGAAAAAATTACATCAACTGTCATTTAAATCCCTTCTTAAAGCCCAGTTGAGGAGTAAATAATCCGGAATGATGTAGAATAACACTAGTTAGTGTGTAATGGGAAATTTTTATAGGGGTCGTAGCGAAGCAGAAGGTTATTTTTCACATGTTCAATGGGTCGTCACGCTTAAACGGCTCATTCAGATTATAGCAGTGATCAACTATCAAATAATATTGCAATAATAATAGACTCGTTAATTTATTTATAGTAAATGTTGCACAATCAAACTAACTTGGCATTTGAAAAGAAGGAAGTCAAGTCAGAAAGACGCAGTGAATGTCGTCTCCTCCTATTTTTCTCCTCTGCTTCGGACCATTTCACTTGATTGATTGACTTTCTTTTCAGAAAAAGAACGTGCTCAATAAAATAAGCATCCCAGCTATTTATCACATTTCAATGCTAACTGACGATGATAGCCTTGCCTTGCCATATAACCTAAACTCGTCTATTTTTACAATCGGTCCAGCTAAGCTCTGCTTTCCTTTTCCCATCATACTCATCGGATCATAATCACGTATCAATGCAGTGATTAGAGAATGTGACTTTGATCAGCAGAGGAACAGGAGCGTATAACACTTGGGCGTGATAACGATACGAGACCTCACACAAAAGAAATTCTAAAAATAATTCAACTTTTATTTGTACTACATCGGCAGAGCCACTACTCGTTGTACTTTTCCGTCACTTGCATTGCATTTTAAATGCGCCCCAGCAACAAAAGTAATAGTAGCCATCATCTTCCAGCTAATTTACGCTTAACAGAATTATCTGTCTACACAAAATATATTATTTTCCTCATGTCTCTGTCTTCAATCTCTCGACACTCGTTTAGTTTTGTTTTAATGAGTGCTACAAATTCCGAAAGGAAATTGCAAGATATAAGCAGAGTTGCATGCAAAAACTAGGCAACAGAGACTAATTAAAGTCAAGGGAGGCAAGTGAGACGACGATGATAATGAAAAGTGAATGCGATCGAGTGATAACATCAATATCCGGTATTTTATTATACCAAGTGCTACTCCACATTGTCTTATTCCCTCATTCATTTTCATTAACAGGAAAATCGAAAAGTAACTTGATTTAGAAAGAAGGAAACACGTTTGAGTATTTAAAAAAGACGATATTAGAAAATAGATATGTTATTAGCTCATAAGTCTTGTCGGATGTCTTACTTGAATACTTTTTTCAAAAAGTTAAGTAGCTTTTTTTCTACCACTTTAGCTTACTTGGTAGTATTTACAGTGGTGTTATTATTACCAACACATCATCATCACAATCAGAGATGCTAGTATGCTAGCTGACAAGAGAGAACATCCGAAAGACAATTTGGACAGGTCTACCTATCTATTTACTTACCGACTTCTTTTGTAGTTTCCTGATTGTCGGTTTCTATCTCTAGTATTTCTCTTTTGCTACGACAACTCTCCTTTGATCTCCATCATCTTCTTTCATCATGATCATCCAAGTAGACATTTTTAAGAGCTGATTTCTTCAGCTTCCGTTTATTTCTTTAGTAGCTCTTTTGATTTTCTCATCAAATCAGAGAGGACATCAAGCTTGTCAGTCAACAAGAACGTACATAAAATTTAGTACGTGCATAGTTGGATGGAAAGATTGGTAATAGTGATAGGCAGAGCATAATACTCACGCTTGTGCGATATTTTTTGAGACCCAATATTTTTATGCGCTAACATAACGGCTCCATGGAGACGCAAATTGATAATATTATATAGTTTTTTGCATTGCATTTATACATTTATGCTTGGCTCTGGCTTTCGGTACCTCATATTCACATTTGGCAAGAACAACCGATGTGCGGTTTTCTTCAGCTGCTGCTGTTGATATCGTGATATGTTTGCCATTAGATACGCTTGGCATTTTCAACTTGTAGTGAATACACATTATTTTGACATACAAGTTATTTCTACCTAACCAGGCACAAAAAATTCCGTTTAATTTCAAGTGGAATCACTGTAAGCTCTAGTCTTGAAGAAGAAGAAGGGGGAAAGGAGGCGGTAAGGAAGCGAACCTAGGGCATTTCTAATTTAAAGCATGTACAATTTGTGTACCGAGGTTATACTATACGTCAATCCACAAAACCTATGATTACATAGAGTATAATTAACTAACTGTTGGTAATGACACAGCGTTTTCTTCATTTCACCAATTAAACATATGTCAAAGAAATAATAGTGTGCTAGTGTGAAAGTAGTAACCAGAAAACAGGAGCATGTCAACCCGATGTTGGTGGCTTTGGCTTTCCACTACAACTGGCTATGTTTGTGGTGGTGCCGCGCTGGTGCCTTGTTCACACCACACATCACACTTCAGCAAACTGCTTTGCAATGCACAACTTTAACTATAAATGAGTACATAGTGGCAAATTACTATTTCATTACAATGGACGCGCACTCATGTTATAAAAAGCTTCATGAAATCAATTCATGAATCATAAATGAACATGGAAAAGTATAATATCTCATTATCGAATTGTTTTTTTCCTTTTTACATATTCATGTTATTTAAAGGATATCGTGGTTGAAGGTGCAGCATGAGAAACATGCAAACGTTGTGCATCTCAACTTGAGAAACATGCACAGGCTGGGCATCGCAACTTGAGAAACATGCACGTTGGGGCAAC